>JBBPBX010003841.1:19666-35128 GCA_038048925.1 Garcialebias charrua | reverse complement strand
TCCTAAAGCAGGGATTTTAAAGGTTATTTGATTCAGGTGTTAATCAATAATAATGAGGTTAAAAAAAGATGATTAATAGTAAAGACAGCAAAGATTTTGGCAACAAACACAATTGATTAGCTGAGAGGTGGTTGATCAGCTTCTCATGTTTTTAAAAGGCATTAATGACACTTTGAAATATCCAAAACAGTAAAAACAAATCCATTCATCCATGAGTCATGATGTCAGGTCAGATCACAGGAGCTGCAGTCTGATTGAGCTGACGATGGAGAAGAAGACTGTAAAACACAGTACAGTATGAGACAAACTATTCTAATAGCCACAGTACTGTAGTAGCAAAGCTCCTCACAAAGTGAAAAATGTGCCAATTTGGTGTAAAACAAATAATGCACATTGCTTTACCAAAAATTATTTTGTGCTTTGCAGCAAAAGTTTGTTTTAGTTAAACATGAGCTTAACTGTTGAAATTTTGAAATAATGCTTTGCATTGTGTATGCTAATGTATTTGCAGGTGTCTGAAGGGTAAATACGTACACATGATGGGTGTCAGGAGGTGAGTCCACAATCAGCTCCCATCTGCCCGCCTTCGTCAGAGGTCATGGACTTCAACAGCACAGACAAGAGAGGACAAAGAACTGTTGGACACAGAGGGCACAGAGCAGCTGCTTTCACCTGTTGTATAACAGCAGTGACTGTTTTTGTTTGTTTGTCGTCATAGAAACAGATGCTGGTACTGTATAATGGGGGCTTGGTCCCCTGACTGGTGACAACTTTACTTGCTTTGAAAACCTTATGGTCAACAGAGCAGAGTCACTTTGGTGATTAAAGCCTCCAGATATTCTTTAACCTGTGAGATGTGTTTCAGGGACGCCAATAAGATTTATAAATAAATTTAAAAAAAAGTGCTTCCAAGGACATCATTATACCTTTGATAAACATGCAGAATATCAGCTTAAATGACATCACATTGAACAAGTTTTAAGAAACTCCATCCATCCAACCTTTATTTATACAGGTTAATCCCACTGAGCCTCGGAGACTCATTTCAAAGAGAGACTTGACTTTAACAAAAAGTGATGACAATAGTAGACAATCATAAAGGATGCATACAAATTGAAAATAACTAGTGAAAATAAAATGGTATAACATTTTAACAAAAACAGCTAGGTTGTAAGGCAGTGTAGAAAACTAAAAACAGGAACATGTCTGCATTGGTTTTTCCCATATGTTTAAAGCCAGAGGTAGAGAGGTCAAGGTTGTCAGCTTCAGATCTTTTTGCAAGATATTCCAGGAAAAAGGAGTGGAGTACTGTAGTAGAAGGCCCTTTTGCCTACTTCAGTCCTCACTGAGGGAACACTGCAGGTAATGATGTCTTGAGAGCGCACGCTGTAGCTGCACTCATGCAGTGACATGTATTTTTATTTTATTTTTTTATTTTGTAAATTTATTCATTTCAAAGTTAAAAGAACACAAAAAAAATACTATTTACAACGCCACATAGAAAAATCAAACAGTATATGAAATGAAAGGAAGCAGAAGAAGATACAATCTTATTATGTCTGTCCTTTCTTTAACAAAATGTATTCAAACAATTACAGTAACTCAAACACAGTAAATCCACACAAAAAATGACAAGTAACTCATCATACTTTACCATACATACAATTTTGATACCAACCAATTTATATACTGTATATTTTTCCAGAAACCTAATTTTAATCATTTTCTTAAACAAAGTCATTGATTTTGCAACTTTAATATCATTTTCTAAACCATTCCTGTCACGGTTTGGTGCGGTGTGGAGGGATGAGTCCCGTGGTGCAGACAGGCAGACTCACAGAGGCAAGAGTAGTAAAATAAAATACTTTAATAAGGCAAAAACAAACTCTGACGTGGCAGTACAAAACAATAACAGACGCTCTACTATGGCTGAAGTACTAATCCTAAACATACAGGCAAGAGGTACTCACGAGACCAAGGAGCTGAGGAACGACACACCAGGGAACAGGGACAATGACCCGACAATGAGACACACATGAACGTTGACTAAATATGCTTCCTAATTAACTTAAAACACAAACACCTGAGACGTAGACCAGAGACGCAGAGCTGACAGACACAGGATGTAAGGAGGGAGACAGACCAGCAGAGGGAGCCATCCTTACAGTACCCCTCCTCAAAGACGCCCCCCGGCGTCCCCAAAGAACATCCCCCAAAAAACAGGGCGGGCAGAGGGAGGAAACGCAGGGACGGCGGGCACGAGAAAACACAAGGACAAGGGACAAAACACAAGGACAACAAACCAAAAACCAACAGGAACAAGGCCTGGGACAAATGCTAAACACAAAAGGCTAAACCTAGAAAACTAACAAGCGTCCAAACATCGAGACCAGGACGTCAATCCCGGGCAAGGACCCCTAAGGTGGGCGACTGGGAGACTGTCCATTGTGCAGGAACCCGTCCGGCGGACGACCGCGAGGCCGTCCATCCCGTAGTGTCACCTCAGGCGGGCAACCCGGATGCCGTCCATCGAGCAGGAACGTCCGTTGGCGACGAGGCCCATTGAGCAGGATCCTCCGTTGGTGACGAGGCCTCAGGACAGTCGAAGACGAGGGCGGGACCCTCCAGGGCCCACCCAGAACAGAAGCCCCATCATGCAGCACAGCGGCGCTAAGCGGCGAGACGTCAGACGAGACGTCATCGATGTAGAGACCCTCCATCGGTGTGGAGGCCTCTGGCTGCGAGACCTCTGGCTGCGAGACCTCTGGCTGCGAGACCTCCGGCTGCGAGACCTCCGGCTGCGAGACCTCTGGCTGCGAGACCTCTGGCTGCGAGACCTCTGGCTGCGAGACCTCTGGCTGCGAGACCTCTGGCTGCGAGACCTCTGGCTGCGAGACCTCTGGCTGCGAGACCTCTGGCTGCGAGACCTCTGGCTGCGAGACCTCTGGCTGCGAGACCTCTGGCTGCGAGACCTCTGGCTGCGAGACCTCTGGCTGCGAGACCTCTGGCTGCGAGACCTCTGGCTGCGAGACCTCTGGCTGCGAGACCTCTGGCTGCGAGACCTCTGGCTGCGAGACCTCTGGCTGCGAGACCTCTGGCTGCGAGACCTCTGGCTGCGAGACCTCTTGGGAGGAGTCCTCCAGGACCCTCCCGGAGCAGGAAACGTGAGGGGTTCCCTCCAGGGACCCCTCGAGGCAGGAAACGTGAGGGGCTCTCTCCTGAGACCCCTCTGGACTGGTAACGTGAGGGGCTCTCTCCTGAGACCCCTCTGGACTGGTAACGTGAGGGGCTCTCTCCTGAGACCCCTCTGGACTGGTAACGTGAGGGGCTCTCTCCTGAGACCCCTCTGGACTGGTAACGTGAGGGGCTCTCTCCTGAGACCCCTCTGGACTGGTAACGTGAGGGGCTCTCTCCTGAGACCCCTCTGGACTGGTAACGTGAGGGGCTCTCTCCTGAGACCCCTCTGGACTGGTAACGTGAGGGGCTCTCTCCTGAGACCCCTCTGGACTGGTAACGTGAGGGGCTCTCTCCTGAGACCCCTCTGGACTGGTAACGTGAGGGGCTCTCTCCCGAGACCCCTCTGGACTGGTAACCTGAGGGGCACTCTCCTGAGACTCCTCTGGACTGGTAACGTGAGATGTGCAGACCTTAAAGGAGAAATGAAAAGTGTTTTTAAGCTAATAGTAGTCTAATGAAAAGCATAAAATAAGCTTGTTGAGAAAATTTCACAAGTCAAAAATGTCATCCTAACTCAAATTTAGACTTTGCAAAGTGAAAAAATTCTCATCTGGTGTTTTTGACCCCCCTCCCTCTGCTTGCTCTCCGTCCCCTGAATATGACATAGGCAGTGCAATGGTCGTCCCTCATACAGTAATATTAGTGTGTGTATCTAGTATTTTTTCAACTTTCATCATTTTGTAAACCGCCCCCTAGCTTATAGACTGTAGTTATGTTATCATTCACAAGAGTTTGTATATATTTTTTTGTTTATGTAGTGTTTTGTAGTTCTGTTTGTGTTAATAAAAAAAAAATCTAGTAGTGGACAAAAAGGTTTCAGTGTGTAGCAATTAGGGATGCAGCAAAAAAAAATCTATTTTTTAAAGAATCAAGATTCTTAGTCCTGGCGATTCAGAATCGATTCTAAAAGCCCCAAAATAGATTTTAAAACTTTTTTAAAATTTTATATTGTATTTTTACCGCTCCTGTGCATTCGGCCGCTGTAGAATTTTGGCCGTGTAGGGCCACCGTAGTTAGTTAGCCAGGCAGCTCCCAATGGAGCCTGCTAGCAAGGAGGGAGACCCTGCATGTTTCAACTTGCTCCTTCATCTTTAAAAATCATTTTAGATCCTACTATGTTCTGTGGAATACAGAGCTTAACAAGACATTGGTAACTGTTTCAGGACATTTTCAACACCCCCACTTCCATGTTAGCATACGGCGCTAGCATGCTAACGTTAGCATACGGCGCTAGCATGCTAACGTTAGCATACGGCGCTAGCATGCTAACGTTAGCATACGGCGCTAGCATGCTAACGTTAGCATACGGCGCTAGCATGCTAACGTTAGCATGCGAAGGCTATTCGTATTTCCAGGATAGAAATGCCCATTAATGCACTAAATCACCAAACTGTTTTTGACAAACTAAAGTGATATCCTTCAGATTCAAAAAAGTCTTCTGCTTCCATTTTAAATGACAGACAAGAGGACAGTAATGATGGGTTTATAGCTTCAGTGTTATTGTAAGATAGCAAAGGAGGTCTTAATTGTGTCATAAAAGTGCGTCCAGAAAATTACTACAGAAATCACTGCACTTCGGCATGTAGCAGGAAAAATGTAAAAAAACTATTTCTTTAAGCTACTGACTTGAAAAAAGCATACTAAGTATGTTTATGTGTGTTGTTTACTATATGAAATTCTTGTTATATCGATTTTTTCAGATTTGATTACATTTCTCCTTTAAACGTTATGAGTAGACCCTCCATCGACGTGGAGGCAACAGCAGTGCGAGGACCCTCCATCGATGTGGAGATGTCAACGATGAATGGATCCTCCATTGACATGGAGGTGTCAGCGACGAGTGGACCCTCCATCGACGTGGAGGCGTCAGTCGTGCTGGAACCCTCTGTAGACGTGGAGGCGTCTGCGGTGCGGAGACCCTCTGTAGACGTGGAGGCGTCTGCGGTGCGGAGACCCTCTGTAGACGTGGAGGCGTCTGCGGTGCTGGAACCCTCTGTAGACATGGAGGCGTCAGTGGTGAGTGGGCCCTCCATCGACGTGGAGATGTCAATGGTGAGTGGCTCCTCCGTAGGTGATGCTGGTGACGCAACGTCCTCTGTGGACGGTGCAGAGGCAGGACCCTCTGTAGATGATGTAGATGCATCGCCCTCTGTAGGCGATGCTGGAGAATCAGCGCCCTCCGTAGGCGATGCTGGAGCAGGACCTGATGCAATGTCCTCTGTGGACGATGCAGAGGCTGGACCCTCTGTAGATGAAGTGGATGCAACGCCCTCTGTAGGCGATGCAGAAGCAGGACCTGTAGGCACTGGTGGTGCAGCACCCCCTGGTGTCACAGGCTGGACAGCACCCCTTGGTGCCACAGGTTGTACAGCACTCTCAGGTGTCACCGGCTGAACAGCACCCCCTGGTGCCACCGGCAGAACAGCACCCCCTGGTACCACCGGCAGAACAGCACCCCCTGGTGCCACCGGCAGAACAGCACCCCCTGGTGATGTAGAGGAGTCGGCTGTAGTGTTCATAATGGCAGCGCCCTCTGGAGTCATGGCTACAGCGTCCTCTGGGGATACTGGAGAGACATCTGCACCCTCCACAGATGCCAGTGGTGCAGCATCCTCTGTCAGTGCTGGAACCTCAGCATCCTCCGTCAGTGCCGAGACCTCAGCACCCTCTGTTGGTGCAGGGACGTCAGCACCTTCAACAGGAGTCCTGGGAGCAGTGCCCTCTGTTGTTGCAAAGCACGCAGAGTCAGCGCTCTCTGTGGAGGCTGGAGTGAAAGTACACTTTAAAACAAACGCTTCATCTTTCATAGCTTTAACCAATGTCAACATCTGAGTGAGGCCTGGGTTGGATATTAAACAAGTACTGTTAATGATTATGTGTTCAATAATGGAATAAGTCCTATATTTATAATGTGGGTCCAGGTTATTGATGGCAGCAGAAAACAGTCTGTGTATCTGCTGCAGAGTGAGGGTGGCCTCGGATCCTTGTCCCACAGCGACCCCTGTGGTCGAGGTGGGATCTATCCGCTCCTCAGTAAAGTGAGAGCTCGAACACTCTCCTGTGTGTCCTGCAGGCTCTTCCTGTGTGAGTCCTGCAGGTGTAGCGACCCCTGTGGTCGACGTGAGATCAGACAGCTCCTCTTCAGAGCGGGTGCTCATGCACTCCTTCAGCAAAGGAGTCGTGTGAGGAGGTTTCCTCTCGGTTGTGCGTCGTGCAGGAGACTCCATGTCCCCTGCAGACACGTTGTGGGGATACCCCCCTCAAAGCACGTCTCCCCCGAGACGTCACAGAGCGAGGGTACCTCCCCCCCAGCGAAATCCCCCCAGGCTTTTCAGACAGCGTGGGAGAAACAGAGGGGGAACCGGGCTGAAACCCGGAAACGTGTGTCTTCGCCGGTCGCCGCCCCCTCCGGCGGCGCCGTGTTTCTGGAGCTGGAAATGGCAAGAGTTCCTCCGGGTCCGACTCTGACTCCTCGTCGGACACATCCCACAGCGAGATGGCTCGTGCAGGAGTGAAGGAGGTGAACTGGTCGGAGCAGCCGCCCCGACGCTCCCTCGCTCGCTCCGCTACCAGCATGGGAGACGGAAGTTGCTCCGGCTCGGACCTGTAGCTGCTCCAGGCGTGTTTGGTCCGAAACCCGCCAACTCTGTAGACTGCCGCTTCCCTCTGAGCAGACATCTTCTGCCTCTGGGTAAGTCTATCTTTTACCTGTCCGCGGGACTCAAAATGGTCGGGTCATTCTGTCACGGTTTGGTGCGGTGTGGAGGGATGAGTCCCGTGGTGCGGACAGGCAGACTCACAGAGGCAAGAGTAGTAAAATAAAATACTTTAATAAGGCAAAAACAAACTCTGACGTGGCAGTACAAAACAATAACAGACAGACGCTCTACTATGGCTGAAGTACTAATCCTAAACATAGAGGCAAGAGGGACTCACGAGACCAAGGAGCTGAGGAACGACACACCAGGGAACAGGGACAATGACCCGACAATGAGACACACATGAACGTTGACTAAATATGCTTCCTAATTAACTTAAAACACAAACACCTGAGACGTAGACCAGAGACGCAGAGCTGACAGACACAGGATGTAAGGAGGGAGACAGACCAGCAGAGGGAGCCATCCTTACAATTCCACAGACTTATTCCATAAATTAAAGTAGACATACTCCCTAAACTAGTTTTACGCTGTGGCAATACAAAAATATCGGTACCTTTTAAGATTGTAAGTACTTTTCCTTTTTACAAAAAAGTTTGAATATTTGAGGGCAATTTGAAGTTTTGAGCTTTGTACAATATTAAAATAATATTATAGTCAACCAAATCATAAAATTTCAGTAGTTTCAATTTGCAAAACAAAACATTTGATGGATGGTAATAATAGATAGATAGATAGATAGATACTTTATTGTCCCCAAGGGGAAATTTGTCTTGGACATCGTACGCTAAACAACACTTCTGCCAACAATACAGTCACATGAACACAATACAAATTTAAAAGCATATAAAATAAAAACCTATTGCTCAGTTAAAAACACATTGCTTTTAAAAACACACATTGCTCAATAAGACAATTCAATGCTCAATAAAAACACATATTGCACATTCCCACATACATCCAGTAGTAAATGAAACAACAATCAGACCAGAGCATCAGCAGCATCATGGAAAACTTACTATATACCTACTTTATTTAACAATCTGATCGATGTGGGGATAAAAGAATTTTTAAATCGGTTAAGTCTAAAAGCAGGGACTCTAAACCGTTTGCCAGATGGTAACAGTTCGTATTGTGAGTTCAGGATGTGAGCGGGGTCAGACAGTACCCTCCGTGCTAGTCTGAGGACAGACTCATCATAGATAGACTGCAGGGAGAAGTTATCAGTTCTTCCTATCACCTTCATTGCAGTTTGTACCATACGATGAAGTTTAGATTTAAGTTGCACAGAAAGATTGCCATACCACGCTGACATCCCAAACCTAATGATGCTTTCCAGTACGGCCTGATAGAATAAAAACATGAGCTTCTTGTTAACCCCAAAGACTCTGAGTCTGCGTAAAAAGTACAGTCTCTGCTGTAGACGGGAGCACAACATGTTAACATGAATTTCCCACTTGAACAGATTATCTAGGTGGACACCCAGATATCTGTAAGAACAGACCTGGTTTATTTTCTGGTTGTGAATAAAAAGTGGGAGATTATCACCCAAAGACTTGGGGTCAATCAGCATCTCTTCTGTTTTCCTGGCATTAATAATAAGGTGGTGGTCATCACACCATTGAACAAATGATTGAACCTCATTAAAATATGATGAGGAGTCCATATCCTCATGCAGCAAGCTGAGAATAGCAGTGTCATCAGAGAATTTAAAAACATAATTCCCGGGGCAGCTGCTGACGCAATCATTTGTGTAAATGGTGAAGAGGACAGGAGAGGTAACGCAGCCCTGGGGAACCCCAGTGCTGATGGACCTTGGCTCTGATAAGGTTTTATTGACTCTAACAAGCTGTGATCTTTTTGTTAAAAAAGAATAAAACCATTTAATAAGAAGAGGGTTAAGATTCATCTGCTGTAATTTCTTAATAAGCAGGTGAGGCTGTACGGTATTAAAAGCAGAGCTAAAATCTATAAACAGAAGACGGGCGTAGGCCTTTGGGTTTTCAAGATGTTTAAGAGTTAGGTGTGTGATGCCATTAATAGCATCATCTGTACCCCGTCTCTGTCTGTAAGCAAACTGGAAAGGATCAAGACCAGGGTTTATCTCTGATTTCAACAGGGACGCAACATATTTCTCAAAACACTTCATAACTATTGATGTTAGTGCCACTGGTCTATAGTCATTATTCTCAGATGGACTTGATTTCTTGGGGATCGGAATAATAATTGACTTCTTCCAAAAAGAAGGAACCGTATGTTGGTCAAGTGATTGCTGAAAAATAGGGCACCAGACTGGAGTGAGCTCTTCAGCACAGGTTTTTAAAAGAAAGGCAGAAATACCATCAGGACCAGCAGATTTATTTTTACTAACTCCACTAAACAGCGCCTGAATTTTGTAAGGATTAACTTCCAGTTTGGTACAGGAATCATCAAGATCAATGGACTGAAGAACTTCATCACACTTTGAAGTAGGATCTTGTGTTTCAAACCTCATAAAAAAATTGTTGAGCTCATTAGCTTTTTTAAGATCATCATCTGTGATGAGACACTTTCTCTTTGTAGTCATATTGACTGCTGTTTTCATAGAGTCCCATAACTTTTTTGGATCCTTCAATGCAAAGTTCTTCTCCATAATGTCCCTATGTTTGTTCCTAGCTTCTCTCAGTCTTTGGTCGAGTTCTTTTTGCACTATTTTCAACCCTGTATAGTCCTGTTTTTTAAAAGCTATTTTCTTGCGGTTAATACAGTTCTTAACTTCTTTATTTATATAAGGTTTGTTATTTGGATATACTTTAACCACCTTTTTTGGAACCACACAATCAACACAGAACTTTATGTAATCGGTTATTGTTTCAACAGCAAGATTAATTTCCAGTTTGTTAAAAATGTCCCAGTTTGTGCATAAAAAAGAGCCCTTTAGAGTCTCAATACTGTCTTCGGACCACACAGATACTGTCTTGAGCTGTGGTTTGTTCCTTTTAAGCATAGTTTTGTATGTAGGGATTAGATGCACTGTATTGTGGTCAGAGTTAGAGAGGGGAGGTTTTGGTTTAGAACAATATGCATTCTTTATGTTACCATAGCATTTGTCTAAAACTCTGCTGTCCCGGGTGGCACAGTTAACAAATTGTTCATACCCAGGGAGGGATAACTCTAATTTACAGCTGTTAAAATCCCCCATTATAAAAACAGGAGCTCCAGGTGAGCGGGTCAGTTGATCCTGGACACAGTCTGCAATTTGAGCTGCTGCCCGTGCAGCGTTGCCGCTGGGAGGGACGTAAACGGCACAAATTAAAATGTTGCCAAACTCCCTGGGAAGATAATGGGGTCTCAAAGAGAGACACAGCAGCTCAACATTTGAGTTGCATATGGTTTCCCTCACAGTGTGATTTCTGCACCAGGACTCACTGACGTACACGCAGATGCCTCCTCCGCGGCTCTTCCCCGAGTTCTCATTACGGTCCGCCCGAACAGCAGAGAACCCCTCCAGCTCGATAACAGAGTCAGGGATGTCAGATTTGAGCCAGGTCTCCGTGATCACCAGCATGCAGGACTCCCGGTACTCAAAGCATACCTTGGCGTTAATGCGGAGCTCATCCATCTTACTCCTCAGAGAGCGTGCGTTGCAGAGTAAAATGCTGGGCAGAGGTGGCCGACTGCCTCGTCGGCGGAGCCGTTGCCGTACTCCTCCCCTTCTGCCTCTCTTCCGTCGAAGTCGTCCTCCTGGTGGTTTAATTCTCACCGATTCAGGCAGGTTCGCAGGCGGTGTAGTTGAAGCAGGGCGAAGAGAAAGCAACGCGTCACTGGAGTAAGTGAGAAGATGGCCTTCCTCATGTGGAAAAGTTTGACACGTATGCAGAAGTTTTAAGACGATGAGCGCCAGGAGCAGTTTTTGTATAAATGATGCCATCGTGCTACAAAATGCTCAAACACAGTCACTCCAAAAGATAGGCAACAGGAAAAAAATAAATAAAATAAAAGATGATTAAACAACAGCGGCAGAAGTAGCGCACGAGTCCGGGTCGCCAGCAGAGCAGCGCACCTGCAGCTCGTTTTTGTTTTCTAGTGATAATCCTTATAGCTTATCGGACACCTTCATTAAATCATTGACATATAAAATAAATAATTTAAGTCCAAGTACAGAGCCTTGCGGTACTCCAAATAAAACATTGCTTAAATTAGATCTTACATCATCTATTTGAACGAACTGCTTTCTTTCAATCCAAGAATTGGTCATGTCTGGTCACAAACAATTTTTCTAGAATTTTGGAAAATTGTGGCAACAAGGAAATAGGTCTATAATTATTGAATACATATTTATCACCACTTTTAAATAGAGGAACTGCTTTTGCTATTTTCATTGTTTGGAATCACTCCAGTTGCAAAAGACAAATTACATATATGTGTACCGGTAAATGGCTCAATAACATGACTCATTATTTCTTTTACCACCATCATATCCAGTGGTGTAGTCTACGTGATACACTGGTATACGCCGTATACCCACTAGTAAAGCTTGGGAATTTCCGTATAACCACTTAAATGTGCCCAATGATACGTGACAACAAACACGTGCATAAAGATAGATTATGTTCGCTCATAAGGACTCTTCACTGCGCCTCTCGCGGCTGCCATAGTTTCGTGTTCCTCGTGTTGTACGTGAGGCTCACAGCCATTGGCTGAGCTGAGCTCACTACCATAGTTCTCTGCTCTGTGATTGGTTTCTTCAGAAGCTCCTTTATGATTGGCTGCTCGGGATGCAGGCGGGCACAAGTTCAATAAAACGGGACAGACGGTGTAGGTAGAGCATTTTCGCTAACGACGACAGACTCAAAATGAAAAGGAAACAAGCTACACTTTTTGAATGTTTTTCAATACAGTAATCCAGGTAGAAAAATCTAAAAATGTTAATTCTGGTCCTCTGGACATTAAAAAAAACAACATCAACAAAAAGTAGAAATGTTTCATCTTTCCTCCGAAAGACTTCTTCGATCTGAGGTGCTGTATTCAGCTCAGTCTTATACATAGCAACTTCTCACAGTGGATCAACCAGTTTTCTGCTGACAGCCAAAATTACCGGTAGCTGCTCACATGATTAAGGAGGACCATCATCCAAATGATGGAGCTTTAGCACCCTGATGGTTGCTAGCTATTCACAAAGATTGATACTAGCAATAACAGCATTGTAAGAGGGGGGGCAGTTGAACACGGAGGTCTCCACCTCTGTTTACCATACCATACCATTTTATTTATAAAGCACTTTAAACAGGAACAAGTCCACACCAAAGTGCTGGACAAACAAACACGCAACAGGTAACACAGACAATGAAGTACAACACGAAAAACATAAAAACATTGCAGATCATAAATCAAACGATCCAGTACACATCAGCTGGCATTGAAAGCAATGGAGTAGTAGTGAGTTTTTAACCGGGATTTGAAAACCGAGAGGGATAAAACCCTTGTTTAATGATGGACAGTTTCTTGTAACGAGCCACAGATGAGGGAGCTTGTAATCCGGTGAGGTAGGTTCCGAACCAAATCTGTCCAAACATGAGGACACTACTCCTCGGCAATTGAAGTCTTGTCTTCGCCTCTCCTGGTTCTGGAGGAAGAGAAAAAGTCTCTGCCCTGGGGGGAACACTGGGCACCCGAGCCAAGCTTCTCTTCATCTCCAGCGCCACTTGGCTACTCGGGGTGGATGTCAGGGGCTGTTTGGGGAGGACGCAGATCTGGAGGACGAGCTTTGCTTCATTCCTGCCCTCCCTTCCCACGTCGCTGCCTGGGCAACAGAAAATGAACCTGGAGACAATCCACAGGGCCTTTGCCAATATCCCTGACAGCGACTGCTGATCCAACTTGGCCTGGCAAGGATGAGTTTCCGGGACCTTGTTCCGGTGCTGTTAAGAGAGCCAATCCCAACACCTCACCTGGTGAGGGTGGAATCCGGCACCTCACTCCTTTGCAGAGCTCCCACAAGAATCAGTCCTGTCACCCCTAACTCCTCCCCCTCGTTTGTCTAATGCCCCTTTTCCACTTGCTTGGCCCAGAGCGGCTCAGTCTGGTCCGGTCTGGTTCAGTTCGGCTCGGCTCACATGTAGGTTTGTCTCCATTCACTACTGCGGCCCTTCTGTGGGCGGGGTGTAGAATCTCGTCCTACCACGTGGTGGCGGTAGTGTTACCTCAAGCTATTTACTAGCCACCACTAAACGTTAGAAGAAGAACGCCCTACAGGACCTTGTCTCACCACCTGTTGGCAGTAATGTCCCTTGAGCTATTTAATGCTCTAATCTTACTTTATTGCCTTTTCAGCTCGTTTTAAACCCCTGTGTTTTCCATTTTGTTTCTTTATAATAAAGATTATTCTCATATATGCACAAGGATCCTGTTAACATTGCTTAACACATCGATCGCACTGCCTTTAATCAGTTGAACTATTTTTACAGTAAGGTACAGATTAGGAATTAATTAGGTTTCAATTGGCCCTGTAATATTAAAGGTTAGTATTTCATTAAATTTAAACGGTAATATTTTGTCAGGGATAATTCAAAGTCAAATGCAAATGGATAATTTGGTTTAAACTGTCCCTTAAACATTAAAAGCGTGTTTCTTTAAACGTAAAAACAAAGTATTAATAATTAAATGTTTGTTGATCAGGAAACTCGTTTAGGCATCCAAGAACAGCTTCATCGGGGTTGATGTTGATGTCTGTGCATCCTTGGAAAAGCTGCTGCACCACGACCCGACATCAGGAAGGATGGATGGATGGATGGGTTGATGTTGACGTATTTGACGTCTGTGCATCCTTGGAAAAGCTGCTGCACTACCCATGACACGACATCAGGAAGGATGGATGGATGGATGGATGGATGGATGGATGGATGGATGGCTGTTCAAATCTAATAATTTTTTTTCTCATGATTCTTTAAAGGGCAAATGCAAATGGAAAATATTCTTAACTTCCAGTATGTTTTTAAACAAACACTATACTGTAGACACTTAACATTGTAAAATGTTTAGGAAATTATTGTTCAATGAGACCACTTAAGAAAAAAAAGTTTATTATGAAAACTAAGAAGTGAAAAAAGCACAAAAATAAATACTGCATACACCTAAATGATTTTTTTCTCGTTGTCTCATGTGCTTCCTCCAGAAGACAAAAGTTGATAAATTCTGGTGTTGACTTCTTCGTCTTAACTGTAAAAAAAGAAAAACGTGGTTACCGGTAATTCAGTCTAGAAACAGTTTTATATGTAGATCTATTTTATAAGATACTGTATATATACATATATCAAATATATCAAACCACAAAGCAGATATTTTTCAAACCAACACAGTGTAATCACTACATGTTTATGTACACACTGTAAGCTGTTGGAGTTATTTGAATTAAAATTCGATTTTTAATAGACATAAGTGTGTCGACCTAGCTTCTTTTTTTTCTACTAGTATTTAACACATATCTTATATCTCAGAAACCACAAAGCAGATATTTTTCAAACCAACAGAGTGTAATCACTACATGTTTATGTGCATACTGTAAGCTGTTGGAGTTATTTGAATTAAAATTCGATTTTTTAATAATTTATTTTCGTAGCACATGTAACAGGTTTGGAATTAGTCAAAACAAATCAATTTAAATCCAGCAGATTTGACCACAACGTGACATTATTAAGGACTTGTTAACCTGAGGAACCCTCGTGGTATAAAGCCAGCTATGAAATATATTTTTTAAGCTTTTATTTAGCTACATTTAAAAGAAAGAACGCCGATCGACCCCACCCGCGCGTGCATGTGATGTGCACGTGTCGACCTACTTTGTTAAATCCAGCTGATTTGACCACAACGTGAAATTATTAAGGAACTGTTAAGCTCAAGCACCCTCTTGATATAACGTCAGCTATGAAATATATTTTTTAAAGCGTTTATTTAGCTACATTATAGAAATAAAGACGGCTCACGTGCGCGCGCGGGCGCGCGTGCACGTGGCGAAACTACTTTTTAAAATCCTGCCGTTTTGACCACTACGTAAGGAATAGTTCAGCTTAAGACACATCTTTGCTATAATTTTAAATACAAATAATTGTTTTTACCGTGTTAATCTTGTAAAGTCCTTCCGTCTTTGCTCCCTCGCGGCAGCCACTTCCTCAAACTCAGTCCAGCCTCCTCCCCACGGTTCGGGTCCAGCCGGCCTCGGCCCTGCTATGAGATGAGTCCGGAATCTTGGCGCGGCGCCGCGCATCTGTGAGGTGGAAATGCTGTCCAACGCGCGTTTGGCACGCAAATATGACGTCACATCCGACCCGAGCCACCAAGTGGAAAAGGGGCAATATGCGGCCCACCCACCCGACAGCAACCGCAAGCCGGTCCCAGGCCGCGGGCCAGAGCAGCAGGGAGCAGCAGCTGAGGGAAGCTGCCCCTGCACACCAAGGTAGCTACTGGTTCCGGCCTATGGAGCTGCCAATGACCAGGGTCTGCTTCTCAGCGGATGTGTCACTGAGCGAGGAAAATTGATTAGAAATGTCAACTGGCCGGTGGTGAACTGGGGCCTTAGTCTTAGTACTGT
>JBBPBX010003841.1:5229-18456 GCA_038048925.1 Garcialebias charrua | reverse complement strand
GCAAATTCCACCCAGAAAGGCCCCGGACCGGGATTTGAACCGGCAACCTTCTCGCTGAGAGGCAGCAGCTCTACCAGTTGTGCCACCATGCTGCCCAAGCTTCCAGCTTCCAGCTGTTTCTGTGTTTCTCCGTTCAGCAGACAACATGGAGGAACATGGAGGAAAAACTTTTCCTGATTGGTTGTGAACAAATGTGTTGTGTTCAAGGAAATCCGAAATATGAGTTTCATTTTGAATTCATTGACTTTTTGGTAATAAATCATCAACTGATTGTTTTACACACGAGTAACATGCACCCAAAAATACGGTAACGTTTATCTGTCATATTTCTGGTTGTATTTTGAAGTGAATACAAAACAAAATCAATATAAAAACATTACTTTCATAAAGTATGGAGTCTCTGGTGTCCAATAGACTTGAATGGAACACTTCACATGCAATGTGCGTTGTTTAAAGAGTCTATTTATAGTCATGACGTCATGCCCGCTCTACAGCGGGCTTAGACCCGCTTAAGGTACTTTCACACCAAACGCGTTTTGAGCTGCAGTAGCGGCCGGTTTATATGCAAAGTCAATGGGGGACGCGCCTCTAGGGGTCGTGCATCACGTCACGTCTGTTTTGAGTGGCGCGGAAGGGGCGGCAGAGCGTTTTCCGTGCATGCAGTGCCCGCGGCAGCCTCCGCCGCTCATTTGAAAAATCTGAACTTTCGCCGCTTAACGCGTCCTGACAACCAATCAGGGAGAGTCAGCTATGTGACGCGGTAACAAGGGGACGGATGTTGCGCAAGCGTGACGTATTGTTTGTGAGACACAAAAAAAAACCCGCAAATTCGTGTTCAAGCATGGAGGAGAATTTCATCGTTGCTATGTGTTCCCATCCAGACCTTTACGACCAGTCAAGTGTGTTGTACAGAGACCGAAATAAAAAGGACCTTGCCTGGCGGAGTGTCCGTGAGGAAGTCGGGATATCGGGTAGGTTTTGAATTGTAAACTTTTCACGTTTAGCAAGTTTAAGCTTTGCTAGCCGATTTTAGCTAACACAAAGTATAGCCACCACGTTTCACGTTTTTCAATGCCTTTCTTTAGTGGCAGCATGCAAAAAAAGGTGGAAGAGTCTCCGGGACACGTATGCCAAGGAGACAAAAAAGGAGAGAGACAGAAACCGGAGTGGTGCAGGCGCAGATAGCTCACCAAAGTGGAAATACATGGTGGTCATGGCCTTCCTGAAGCCATTTATCACGCCACGTGAAACCAGTGGCAATATGCAGGACAGGACAGGACAGTGTCATGGAGGACCAGGCTGCTGTGGACAACGAGCCAGAAGAAAAAGAGGAGGCTGAAGAGGAATCAGCAGCATTCGAGGCCTCCGTAATGGGTTAGTTGTGACTCATTGATCTTTTATACTGCAATGTTGTTACAAATAGTAAAATTAAATAAATTGTTTATTTGTTGTGATTTGATTCACAGAAACCATTGACGTCAGTGAGTTGGAGCTGGCTGATGTTCCGGTCTCTGCTGTGACATCTCCTTGTCCAGCAACGTCGTTCTCCTCGTCTTCTTCGGAGGTGGCTGGACCTTCCTCGTGTGCCTCAGGTGTGGCTCTCTCATCTTGCTTTTTGTGTTGATTGAGTGGCACAAAAACACAGCCACAAATACACACGCAACTGATGCAGTGGTACCAAAATCTCCCCCACTTTAAAACACACACACACACACACACACAGATAGATATATAAACATATGAAACAATTAATTTCTTAAGAAACAATTTTTTAGCATGAAGTACTTGCAGTACAGACAGTTATGTACTGCAGAGATGTGTTCTGTGAAAGCTCATCTAACATTCAAAACATGTAACATACTGTGTTCTTTACAGGATCAGCACCGCAGAAGAGAGCCCGTAGAGAGCAGACACCGAGGACACCTCTGCAGCACACAGAGTTTGAGCGAGACCTTCACATGTTGAAGGAAAGAAACCATTCCGCAGCCACACCACCACCGCTCCCACCACCTCCCGCCAGCGAAACGGAGAAGTTTTTGATGTCCTTGGTCAGGCCCCTGGAATGTTTGCCCGACCAGCTGCGGGAAAGAGCAATGTTCAAAATACAAGTACATGAGTTGTCCACTGGCAACAGAGTGGATGTGTCCAAGCAAGGAGAATAAATACCTCAGAAATTGCTTGTGAACATTTTTTTTGAAAAATGAAGGACCAAGTCTTTTTTTAGGAGGGAACAGTGTTCTCCCCACTTTTTCATATATTTTGAGTCATTGAAGGACTGTCTATATAACAATGTGCCTTTTGTACTTTTGAACTTGTAAATAAATCTGTTTCTTAACTAGACTTGGTGTGTGAGTCTTTACATGTTGTTTTGGAGAAACTGGCTTGTGTAAATCTACATAACAGAAACATTTCATGTAGCTGTTTTATTGCAAGTTTGTTACTAGCACTGTCTCGCATTGGGGAAGAAATGTAATATTTCTGTAATAATTTGGTTTAAGTCTGCAGTTCATTTTTGGTCCCACATATAGTGCTTGGGTTTGGAATGCTTCGAGTTAATAGTAAATGTAGAAAATAACTTACAGTTATGTAGAAAATAACTTGTTTCCCCAAATAACCTATATTACTTTAATGTTGGCCAAGGTCTTACTGTTCTTTCAACATTTAAAGAATTGTTGTGGGAGTTCAGATAATCATTTCTTTACTTACATAAACAAAAGTTATTCTTGTAGATTTCAACTTCAACTTCTACTTTATTATTAGGTCGCCGAGGGGCAATTCATTTACAAGGTAATGGAACTAGTAAGGTAATGTTAATAGCAGTGAGACAGCCAACAGATTCATTCATACAAACTAGAATATTAAACAGGATAAAAGAATAAAAGAATTAAAAAAAAAGAATAAAAGAATTTAAAAAAGTATAAAAAAGTACATCCACAAGATTTACATAATGTAATCTGCACAACAACAATAATTTCATACTAATATTTTACTATTACTACAATTATTTACAACTACATGTTTGCAGGTTACCTCTACTTTTCGGCAACTTTGTATACAACACTTTATGTTTTCACTACGAGTGTAAATAGTTAACTATCTACTTCGGCGTCAACTATATTATATTAAGGTATTCATTCAACCTTTATTTAGTCAGGTAAATGTCATTGAGCCTCGAGGGCTCATTTACAAAAGCGACCTGCTACAAACTAAAGAATGATGAACAGCAATGGTAGAATTTTCTTAAACAACAAACAACAGAAAAAAAAGAAAAAAAAAACGTAGGAGAGAAATAGAAAGTGAAATGCAAAGTATCAAAACTAGCAAAACACCACAAGGTAGATGAACAAAATCAAAAACAGGAACATATCTGCAATGGTTTTTGCCATCATCATAATCATCTTAATCTGGAAAACAGTACGTCTTTCTTAATTCTCGTTTATGTATGACTACTTTTATAAACAAAACTGTTAGAGAATTCAAACATTGATCATTTAAAACTTATTACTTTAATGTATTCAGATGAATCATTAACCAGTTTGCTTTACTAAAAGTCTTTCTGTATGAAACAAAACATCTCTGAAGAACACAACTTGTTGCCTCCTGCACACAGAACAAAAACACTGATTAGGCCAGCTCATGTTTTAATCCCAGATAAGGTTTTGACATTACGTTATTGTTTGTTTTGACACTGCCACGTTTCCCATGTGCTATCTGAAACTGTCTTCCTGTTACTCATCATTGTCCAACCTTTGAGAGAATAAAAAGCCAGTACGCACTTTCCAATTCGGATTTGATCTCAAACACTTTTGAAACATGTTTCAAAGTGTCTTGAGGTGATCTCCCATTTTCAAAGTCTGCTGCTCTGAAAATTAATTCTTGTCTCTCTTCTTGTGTGGTTCGTGTTGAAGGTGAAGGTGTTTAAAAATCCTCCATCATTGGTTCCCTGACCGGGATTTTCCGCTTACCTGTCTCCGGTGGGCCCAGAGGACGGACGTACTACCTGCCCATGCACGGCAGTTTCAATAGTCTGGTAAGAGTGGACGTTTTACCCCGCAAGGCCAGCGTTCTTTAGGTCCAATTCTCTGGCCATCGACGGGACGGTTTGACGGAAGATCCAGTCGAATACCACACGAACCTGCAAGGAGTGAGTACATGTTATTGCTTCGTACGGCGGAAAGTACGTTATTTGCTTAGTACGGCGGGAAGTACTGTCTTGATTGCTGAGCACGGCGGAATGTGCTATAAATAGTTTGCTGACGTCCGGCGTGAAGGGACTGATTGTTTGCTTAAAGTACGGCATGAAAGTACTTAAAATTTGTTTGCTTGGCACGGCGGAAGGTGCTCTAAATTTTGCTGACGTACAGCGGGAAGGTACGGTAATAGGAAAGTTGTGTTCATCAGGCTGCATCGGTGAGTGCCTGAGAGTTGTGTGTGCGTTCTTTGTGCTTGTCTGTCTCTCTCTCTCTCTCTTTTTCTCTCCCTCTATCTGTGTGAGTTCACCTTCCTTCCCTTCTCCCTCTCTGTGTGTGTAAGAACATGAGTTCACATGTAAATTAGGAATTTTGAGCTGGCTGATGTTTTCACAAAGTCAACTTTAAAAAAGAAAAAGAAAAATTAATCAAATAAATTAAAAAGATAAATACTGAAACTAATAATTACTAACTGCGCTGAAAGCAGGCCGGCTCCTCCGGGAACATCTTATCTGGTACTGAGATATCGCCTCCTGTGAAAAACAGAAACAAACAAAAATTTATGCTACTACTAGATCTCAGTTTAAAACGAGACTAAATAATACATATAAAACGTTAATCATTGTATTTTTCTGCACTTACAGTTATAACAGTTATAACGTGATAAGATCGTCTCTAAAAACGCATCCGGAAACACGGGTCAGCTACCTGAATTATTATTTTGAAATAAAATAAAATATTTGCATGCTTATTTCAAACAATTCAACGTAGCCGATTCGTTTACTAACATTTGAGAAATCGATCGATCTTGTTTATAAAATTCTAATCCAAATACTTTAGGTTTTAAGCTTAAACAAACGTGGAATTGGAACGTTTTTGCATTTGTTTTGGCGTTAGCATAGCTGTTCGTTTGCGTTCCGGTTATTAGTTTTTAACGACAAAAATCCAAATTATTTCGCAGAAGCAAGAGGACAGGATCACGTTTCTTGTGTTAAAAACCTAATGCGAACCGATCCGACTTTAATCAGCTAAAAAATTACGTTTTTGGGGTTGACATCGGTAGCTCACTGAAAGCTACCGTGGCTAACACAGTTAGCGTAACTACGATGCTACATTCACCCGTCTAAAATCCGTAAATAGGTTGTCATAACGGTAGAAACCGGACGTTTCAAAATTGTATTTTCTCTGCAAAAAGAAGTTGGGAAATCCACTTACCGATTTTAAACACATCTTTTGGACGACCAGGCTAAAGTCTGACGTCGTCTTTACACGTCGACCGGAAAGAGAAAAAAGTAAAGTCCCCTCCTTCTTCCTGTAAAGACACCGTGCTAAATAGTTGTCGAAGAAGGACCCGTAGTGGCCAAACATCGCTACTACATTTGCAGATTAATTTTTTTTTTAGACGATAATTTAAGTTTTTAGAGGCTCGAATACAAAATAAAAATAATAAACAATAAAAACTTGGCACTTGTAAATTATATAACTAACATATCTGACAGTCATGGGAAATAATAGAAGTAAAAAATCTCCTACAGGAGCAGAAACAAACACGAAAGATTCGAGATTCATGAGCCAGAAACATCCAGAATCGGTTAAATATGTCAAAGAATGGATGGCAGAATATAAGATAGAACCCAACCTTAAAGTAGACACCTGGAAAACACTTATTTCTGTCCTGCAAAACCAAATTATTCTAAACAAAGGCAAGAAGAAAGAAAAAATAGAACACCAATTGGCAATTGCTAAAATCTGGCATTATGAATCACTAATTAGGCGTGAAGAGATAAAAACATCTAAGGAGGCCAAACTGCAACAAAAACAAATGACTGACACGATGTTTGTTAAACCTGAAGACAATGAAACAATATCTGTGAGTCGCCCTCCCTCTTATGATACAACGGGGGCCTCATTTTCAACCCAAACACCATCCGTTTATCCTATCGATGAACTTGCCAAACTAAGCATATCGTCAGAGGCCAAAACAGATAACCACGTTGTCACTAGAAAAATGTCAAAGATGCAGTCTTCCACTTCACAACCTCCTTGCCCCTCTTCAAACGCTTTCCCTCTGATACAAGTCATGAATCCAGCTGCAGATATAAAGGGCAACCCGCAACATGCTTTAGTTTTTAGGCCATGGACCCTCGAAGAGGCTAGAAAGGCTGTTGAGGGAGTTAGCAGTCATTTAGAGGATCCTGAAATGTGGATCATGGATATGGAAGGTATTATACATTCCTATCGCCTTAATGGTCATGAGACCGGGGAAGCAGCCCAGTCGTCTTTGGGAAAACATTGGGCCCGAGTGCGTGGTGACTACACTGGCAGGGGAAATGATGGGGCCCCCCTCCCCTATGATATAACAACCCCAAACCACCTAACTGGACGTTACAAGCAACAGTGGGATGCTCTTTGTGGTAGGGTGTGCACAGTTTTCAAACGAAAAGCTGCACTCTCTGCAATCAAACAAAAACAAGGGGAAAATGTCGATGATTTTAAATTAAGATATGAAAAGGATTTCAAATTTTATAGCGGTATCAATCACAACGACGAGCCAACCTCAGCTTATCAACAACAGCTAAAGAACGGTCTGCTACAATCTTGTACTCCAAACATTTCAGGTTGGATAAAGAAACACTTTGTAGAACTGGACACTTGTACTGTTGAGGTTTTTATGCAATGGGCACGTCATGCTGAGAAAGTGCTGAAAAAGAAAACAGGAGATAACCCAGACAACAACACAAATGTGTTTTACAGTAATGACCCAGACTCAGAAATATATTACAATGCTCCTATGAGTAACAGCAACAGAGGTAGACACATGAGACCAAGAGGCCATGGTTTTAACAGATACATACCACAGTATGACCATCCCCGACAATATTGTCCTGCCACCTGCTGGAGGTGTGGTGAGTTCGGACATGAAAGACGTGACTGCCAAAAAGATTTAGATCAACCAAACAGAAGTGAATTTGCTCACAGAGAAGCATTTCCTGCTGCAAGAAACCGCTCCGATAACAGAGACGATTATAATACATGACTAGTTGATAACACTCACAACTCCAGTTCTGTCGAAGAACAGGAAGTTGTGAATGTTTGTTCAGCTTTGGATTTATTGAATTCTTTGAAAGAAAGACCATGGATAACACAAAACGTCCATGGCCAGAATGCCTAGACCTTTTTAAGTTATATATGAGAATCACTCCAACACCCAATGGTCTGACTCCGTTTGAAATAATCCATGGCAGACCATACAGGATGCCTCTCTTCCGATTACATGATAAAAAAATAAATAAATAAATAAAATTTAAAAAAAGAGTGTTCAGGACAAATTTACTGTCTTCTGATTCTCTGTCCCCATAGGAAGTGACAGTAAAACCTGGTGACTGGGTCTTCATCAAAGTCATCAAAAGAAAAAACTTGGGCCAGTCCACGCTGGGAAGGTCCATACCAAGTACTACTGAGTACACCCTCTGCTGTGAAGATTGCTGAACGACCCAGTTGGATACATCTCAGTCACTGTAAATTGCAGAAATACTAGACCCTTAAGTCATTGGAGCAGAGGGGAAGTCGGGTGTACAAAGGGAGCGGTTCTTTTAGTGACCGCCATCTCAAAACCAGTGAAGAACTTAAGATCCCTGCTCTGTTAGGACAATTTGGGTTTCTAGTATTTCTGTATACCTAGCAACAATGGAAGCCAGTTACATAGTGAACGGCGATATCACCGATCTGCTGAGATCTGAACACCCCCATGACTACAACACCAACCTATGGTGGCAACAGATGAACAAAACTGCTTATGAAGGAAAAAAACTGCTCTCATCTACCCTATGCCACCTACAATTCAGGTTTGCAACCTGCTACTATGCCCACAGAACAACAAGCATGCCTATATGGACTAAGCACCCACCCAGGAACAGGCAGCTGGGCAAAACGAGACTACACAAAACCACTGTCTGACGAAGTGAAGGACGCCCATCAAACTGCCTGAACTGATCACCATGACACATCTGCCGCCAAGCGTTTTGGGATGAAAACGCCAACTGCCTCGAGTCAGAAGATGTCATCGATTGCACACACCTCCTTGAACAAAGGACTTTCAACATCAGCAACCCAACAAGAGGACGACAAGAAACCACCACCGTAGCATTGCAGTGCCAGGTGACAAAGGCTCTCGTGTTTTAACTGACTGGTATTTCTTGTGTGGACACAGAGCCTATACAGCATTGCCACCTAATTGGGGGGGCCTTTGTGCTTTGGTCCCCCTATCCAACCCGACGCTTGTGCTGAGGAAGCTACTGACACCCTCAGCTCACAGGACAAAACGCTCTGCAATGCCTGAGATAACAAGATGGGGAGGGCTCACCACCAGCACCGGCGTCCCATGTGAATTCAAGATCTGGAATGGAGGGGAAAAGTTCTTCCAAAGCCTCTTCCCATGGGTAGGAGTCGGTTGAAATCAACAGGTATGCCCTCCCCGCCTCATCGACTACACCTACAAATCAGCAAATGGAACTCTGGGAGAGCTGAAAGCAATGGGAGAGATGATCCTACAAAACTGACATTCTCAACCTCCTGACTGCATCATGAGGAGGTGTGTGTAAAATTATTGGCGAATCGTGCTGTACCTACATCCCAGATGAATCAGGAACAGGAGGAGACATCCACGATGCTTTGCACGATCTGAGCGAACTCAAAAAATATGTTGAGAGTGGGACTAAAGGAACAGACCCTTTCAACCCATGGTCATGGTTCACCTCCGGACCATGGTGGCACCTCCTGCTGAGAATCTGCACTCCAATCCTGACAATTGCCTTCTTTTTATTTGTGTAGTACCATGTCTGAAAAACATGATGAATTAGCCTAAAAAGAAAATGCAGAGTGATTCTTTTTCTCATTTTTTGTTGTTTTTCTTTTGGTTTAAGTCCATAAAGGACCTTAGTTCATAAAGAACTCATTTTTACTGTGCGCCTCAATGATCGTTTCATCTGATTAAGTTGTAACCAGTTTAAATGATAAAGAGGACGGAGATGTTAGAGAATTCAAACATTGATCATTTAAAACTTATTACTTTAATGTATTCTGATGAATCATTAACCAGTTTGCTTTACTAAAAGTCTTTCTGTATGAAACAAAACATCTCTGAAGAACACAACTTGTTGCCTCCTGCACACAGAACAAAAACACTGATTAGGCCAGCTCATGTTTTAATCACAGATAAGGTTTTGACATTACGTTATTGTTTGTTTTGACATTGCCACACTCATGTTTTAATCACAGATAAGGTTTTGACATTACGTTATTGTTTGTTTTGACACTGCCACGTTTCCCATGTGCTATCTGAAACTGTCTTCCTGTTACTCATCATTGTCCAACCTTTGAGAGAATAAAAAGCCAGTACGCACTTTCCAATTCGGATTTGATCTCAAACACTTTTGAAACATGTTTCAAAGTGTCTTGAGGTGATCTCCCATTTTCAAAGTCTGCTGCTCTGAAAATTAATTCTTGTCTCTCTTCTTGTGTGGTTCGTGTTGAAGGTGAAGGTGTTTAAAAATCCTCCATCAAAAACAAACAGAAAGACAGAACAGAAAGTAATCACACGACTTCGAACTGTTATTTTATATTCAATTGCACACATGCAACGAATGAAAATGTGGATACGACAGTGTTCACAATGAACTTTGTGTATTGTGATATAATAAACTACATAAAATAAAACTATACTAACTGTAACAAAAACTGTTAAGAATGACTTGGCTCTGCAGGTGATTTTGTGGCACGTAACAGAGCCGTTGCAAGTCAGTGGGGGTGATGACTACTATGTTGGCTACCATGTCACTGCTCCTTCTTTGGAGAAGTATGCCATGAATGCCCCACTGGCCGCCATTGCTTCTCTTGCCGCACAGTTTGTTCCCATTCTCTGGACACCAGGGGCCTCATGTACAAAGACTTGCGTGGACTTCTTACTGAAACGTGACGTACGGTCAAATCCAGAAAACGGCGTACGCACAAAAAAATCCAGATGTATCAAACTGTGCGTACGCCGGAATCCACGCACATTGCTTTTGTACATCACAATCAACGTGGAATTGAGCGCACATGACAGAGTGGCCGACTCCGCCTTTGACACGCCTCCATTTAAATATGCAAATTCATTTAAATATGCCTTGCACCAGAGGAATGTCATCTTTGCTCTATTGCAAATCATGTCAAAACGTGGAAAAAAGAGGAACTTCACGGACTGTGAACTGGAGACACTTCTGAGTGAGGTAGAGGCACGGAAAAAAGTTATGTTTGGCACGCTCAGCGCAAAACAAACCGCCCACTTTTAAACGAGAAGTTGACCAAGCTAAACTATAATGCCTGAATAGGTCAATGGAAACAGCGTTCGCCTTCCGTCCCAAACCTTATGGGTTCAATTCCCGCATGGTACAACGTTTTTTTTTTTTTATTCATTCCAGATTAAAAAACACAAGAAAACTATTTACAAAACAACAAGAAATAAAACAATACATGAAATGAAAGGAAGCAGAGGAAGAAAATAATCTTATCTGCCCCTTCTCAAACTAAATTATTTTTTTCAAACACTCGATTCAAACAACTAATTTTATGTTTGTCTTTTATTGGATTAAAAAAGGAGTTAATATGCCTGTGGTTAGCACATTCTTCTTTTTTTATCCAATAAAAGAGTGTTTGAAAAAAAATAGTTTGAGATGGGGCAGATACGATTATTTTCTTCTTCTGTTTCCTTTCATTTCATGTATTGTTTTATTTCTTGTTGTTTTGTAAATAGTTTTCTTGTGTTTTTTTTAATCTGGAATGAATAAAAAAAACGTTGTACCATGTGGGAATTTAACCCATAAGGTTTGGGACAGAAGGTGAACGCTCTTTCCATTGACCTATCCAAGCTATTAGTTTAGCTTGGTCAACTTCTAATTTAAACAAACCGCCCCTCATAAAATTATTGTTGCCACTATTTTGCGCATGCTTTTGTATCCACTCATCTAATTGCGTCCATGTGGATGTAATAATTGTTAATCGTGTGTGTTTGGTGTGAACAATAATGATTTTCACATCATGAACAGTTTCTCAGAATCACCTCTAAGTGTCGCCAATGGAACAAAAACTACAGAAACGTGCGTACGCCAGCCCTGGAGTTGGCGTGGGGCAACGCACATTTCCACGTTCAGTTCTGTTTTGATACATACGGAGTTTTGCGTGGAAAATGGCATACGCAAGGTTTTTGTGCGTACGTACCGTTGATACATGAGGCCCCAGGAAGGGGTTCTTCTATGCCACGATGTGCTGGTATGTCGTTGTCAACCCGCATGAAATTGTGGAGAACACAAGTGGCTTTCACACAGTTCTCCACAACCTCAGGGGAGATTTCCAGGTCACGGCGAAACATACGCCACTGACTAGACAAGATCCCAAATGCATCCTCAACCACCAGCCGTGTCCATGACAGTCGATAGTTGAAAACACGTTGCTCTCTGGTCAGTTCCCCACGTCCTGGGAAGGGCCGTATAAAATTTCGGTGCAACGGGAAAGCCTCATCTGCCATGATGACGTGGGGCTGGGGTCCTCTGTCCCCAGCGTCAGGGAGGTACTTGTCCGGTGGCAGATTGAGTTTGCTATCATGCAGAGCCTGACCAAAGATGGAGTGGGCCAAGATCCCGCCGTCACTGGTTCTTCCATACCCCCCAACATCAATAATCCGGAACCTGTATTTCGCATCAACGACGGATAGAAGGACCAATGAGTGGCATCCTTTGTAATTAAAAAACATTGAGCCTGAGTTCCGAGGTGCTTTGAGCCTGATATGTTTCCCATCAAAAGCACCGTAGCACAGAGGGAAGTTCCATATCTCCTCAAACTCCTTTGAAATGGACCTCCAATCATCCACTGTAGGTACAGCCATGAACTCCACCACTAGACAGTCCCAGATAGCGGTCGCCACATCAGGAACAATGGTGGCGACAGTGGAAATTCCCACACGAAAGCTGCTTGCTACGGTCCTGTATGAGTCGCCGGTTGCAAAACACCTGCATAGAGAAAGAGCCATTCCAATTACAGATATGACATTCAACGTACAAGATGTGTAAGAAAATGCACATAATAGAACCTACACACACACATACCTATATATGTATACACATTAGTATGTGTGGCGAACATCACTCAAATAGACACAAAACTGTGTATATATCCTATGTACTTATATACACACGCTTATATATAAAGAAAAATATGTATTTTTATATATATATATATATATATATATATATATATATATATATATATATATATATATATGACAGACAGACAGACAGACAGACATTCACTCTATTTATCTGTTGTCGCAAATAACCAACCTGAGACAGATGGACAAGCGTTCTTCTGCTGAAATCGCGCGCCTGTAGTTGGTGTCCTGGTAGGTGATGCGGGCACCAACACGAGACAGTAGGTCGTCAAACTGGGCACGGGTCAGACGGAAGTACCGCTGAAAGCGCAGCTCGTCCATGCGCAACTCCTGGATTAAATGGTGAAACTCACCTAAGTCCGAACGCCTCTGAATTGTTTCGTGAACCCAGACACAGCGCCTTGCACGTCGTCGGCGTGCTACTTTACTCAGTAAATACATTAAGCCAATTGTCTCCAGTTCATCTGCCATTTTGAGAACAGATAACAACAAAACATCAGACCGGAAAAAGGATCAGGACGCTCCTCCCTCACCCCGCAGCCACTGCCGCTGCTGCTTCTCGTTCCGGTCTGAACACCAGTGCGTCCAGTGCGTCCGACTCCACCTTGAGGCGTTTCGCGCTTTTTGGCCGTTCAAAGCGCGTTCGGTGTGAACGTACCATTATTGGCATTTAGGACAAGTTTGAAATGGAACAAATCTGA
This sequence comes from Garcialebias charrua, assembly GCA_038048925.1. Classification (NCBI taxonomy): domain Eukaryota; kingdom Metazoa; phylum Chordata; class Actinopteri; order Cyprinodontiformes; family Rivulidae; genus Garcialebias; species Garcialebias charrua. Next base: position 5,365 of record JBBPBX010003841.1, on the reverse strand, counting down.
TTGGATGATGACAAATGCAGATTGCAAAAGCTGGAAAGCCTTAGCAACTGGATAACTGAGAACAGAGGAAAAGGTGTGATTAACTGAGGATTGACTTGTAGGAGGGATTTGATTTGTAGAAGTTTAGTTATTAGGT
>JBBPBX010003840.1:49688-70359 GCA_038048925.1 Garcialebias charrua | reverse complement strand
TGTGTGCTGGTACCCACAGAAATGTGACTTCCAAACCCATCATCATTATTCTGAATAGTGTTTGTTGTATTTCTAATAAAATGTCTGGTCTGCTGTCTGAGTGGCTGCTGTAAGCTTGTAAGCGATGAACTTGAATCTGAACAAACTATTGTTTTTAATGGTCTGACTTCTTCTATCCACTCTACTGCTAATAATATTTGCTAACATTTCCCCGGTGTAAACTGACAATCCATTTAATTTGTTTGACTTGTTTCATATGAAACTTTAGTATGATAATTACTGTTCCTATTTTCCCTGTTGTGTTTTTTTGATGCATATGTGTAAATCTGAACATAACTATAATATATTTTTGTATATTCCTGTACTGTATATGAGTTAAAACTGAATCCTTTATCTTTTCTGTAAGTGTTAAATCAACTTTTGCAGTTGGTAGTATCCATGGAGGTATTGTTGACAACTGTACTATTGGACTTATTGTGAAGTTTCTGATCAATCACCTACCCAAAGCTTCTTGTTTCTATATTTACCTTTTCCCCAACATGGCTTTAAAATGTCTAATGTTAATGGCAGTCGACCCCCGATGGGAAGGTTGGAGGTTCGAATCCCGCGTCCGTCCACCATGTGTCGTTGTGTCCCTGGGCAAGACACTTAACCCCGAGTTGCTCCCGGTAGGTCTGGATGTCGCCTTGCAAGGCAGGCTACCACTACCAGTGTATGAATGTCTGAACGAATGGGTGGATGGTTGGTATTGTAAAGCGCTTTGGGGCTCCTCACAGGGGGTGGAAAGCGCTATATAAATAAGCTCCATTTACCATTTACCATGATCCTGATTATTTCCTTTTAAGTTCCATCCATCAATCCAGCCATCCATTATCTTCCGCTTGTTCCGAAATCAGATTGCAGGGGCAGCAGCTTGAGCAGGGAGGTCCAGATATCTCTTTCCACATGCCACCTCTTCCACCTCTTCTGAGAGGATTCCAATGTGTTCCCAGACAACCAAGAGACAAGAGGCTTTCCAGCGTGTCCTGGGTCTTCCCTGGGGTCTCCTCCCAGTTGGACATGCCCGAAACAATTTCTTAGGGAGGCGCCCAGGAGGCTTCCTTTACCGGATGCCTGAACCACCTCAACTGACTCCTCTCAATGTGGAGGAGCAGTGGTTCTACTCCAAGTCTCTTCTCACCCTCTCTCTACGAGAGAGTCCAGCTGCCCTGCAGAGGAAACTCATTTCAACCTCCTGTATCCATGATATAGTTCTTTCAATCACTACCCAGAGCTCATGACCATAGGTGAGGGTAGGAACATAGACTGACCGGTAAACAGAGAGCTTTGCCTTAATGCTCTGCACCCTCATCATCAAAATGGACCAGTACAGGGTCCGCAACACTACAGATGCTGCATCAATCTGTCTGTCAATCTCACGCTCCATTCTTCTCTCACTCGTGAACAAAACCCCGAGATGCTTGAACTCCTCCACTTGAGGCAGAACCTCACCCTCAACCTGAAGAGAGCAATCCACCCTTTTCCAGATGTGGACCATGGCCCCAGATCCGGAGGCGCTGATTCTCATCCCAGCTGCGAACCGCTCCAGTGAGAGATGAAGATCACAACACGATGACGCCAGCAAATGACAGAGACGGAATCCTGAGGCCACATAAACTGAATTCTTCCGCCCCCAGGCTGCACCGAGATATTCTGTACATAAAAGTTATGAACAGAATCAGTGACAACGTGCAGTCCTGGCAGAGCACAACTCCCACCCTGGAGGGGTTTGTCTTATAAACCAAACTCTTACACCGCTTGTATAGGGACCAAACAGCCTGTAACAACGGGCCCCCACGCCTATACTCACAGAGCACCCCCAGAGTGTACCCCAAGGAACATGGTAAAATGCCTTTTCCAAGTCTACAAAACACATGTAGACTGGATGGGCAAACTCCCATGACCCCTCAAGGACCCTAGTGAGGGTAAAGAGCTGGTCAAGTGATCCACGGCCAGGACGGAATGTACATTGCTACTTCTGCATCTGAGAGTCAACTAACAATCTGACCCGCCATGGTTATGGACAGACAAACCCCAAAGTCTCCTGACTCTGCTTCCTCCATGGAGGACATGCCGGTGGGATTGAGAACGTCCAAGAAGAATTCATTTGACCTCCTGACAACATCACTGGTTGAGGTCAACAGCACCCCACCGTCACTGAACACAATGTTGGTTAAGAGCTGCATTCTCCTCCACAGCTGCCTGATGGTTTGCCAGAATCTCCTCGGTGCCAACCAAGAATCTTTGTCCAAGGCCTCACTGAACTCCTCCCACATCCGAGCTTTTGCCTCAGCAACAGCCAAGTCTGCGGATGGCATGTCCCTCTGGTACTCCTCATCTGCCTCCAGAGTCCCAGCAGTCAAAAAGGACCTTGATATATTTTGTCAATTAAAAGTCTTTGGAATTGCTCTTTGTCTGGTCTGTCACATATCTGCCTTGGAAGACCCTACCATGGGTAAATATAATTGCCCCCGACAACATAGCTCCTAGGATCGTTCAGGCACACAAACTCCTCCACCACGATTAGGTGGCCATTCAAGGAGTCATTTTAAGTTCCATCCATCCATTATCTTCTACCTGCTTCTTTCATTTTTGGGTCACGGGGGTCGCCAGTGCCCATGTCCAGCAGTCACTGTGCGAGGGGCGGGGGACACCCTGGACAGGTCTCCAGTCCAGAGACACATAGAGACAAATGAGACAACCATTCACTATCTCACACCTAGAGACAATTTAGAATTACCAATCAGTCTAACATGCATGTTTTTGGTCTGTGGGAGGAAACTGGAGTACCCGGAGAAAAGCCACGCATGCACGGAGAGAACATGCAAACTCCACCCAGAAAGGCCCCCGGGCTGGGATTTGAACCAGGAACCTGCTCGCTGAGAGGCAGCAGCTCCACCAACTGCAGCACCTGCATCAGAATCTGCAAGACTTAAAGTTGTTTTTTAAGCTCCATCTTTTATTTTTTGCATGAAACATTTCCAAATGTATCATTTGGTCTAATATGAAACAAATGTAATGTGAGACCATGGATTTCTTACAGTACTGTCATTTTTTAAACATTTTTATCAATGAGGACAACTATTTTATTTGACACACAAACGTTTTCCAACTTTCTGATTTTCCCATGATGGTCTGTATTCAGATGCAAAGCTAAAGGTCACAGTGCTTTTTGCATTGCACATAATTTAGGAGGGTGGAATAAATAAAAAGTGACATTTGGAGATGATTAAAGGCAAACAGCGCATTATTCGGGCTTTCTCTCCTCCCCCGGGGGTCTTTTTAGGCTGCACATAATGATGTGTTCCTGTCCCAAGTGGTCTCTTTCAGTGTCCAGACTGTAATGATGTCAGCAGGCACAGGGCAGCATTCACATATCAGCTGAAGCCTCAACACCTTCAGTCAGAGTTTTTGTAGTTGGTGAACAGGTTGTAAAGGACTCTGAGAGTGGACTTCAGGTTTAGGTTGACAACATCTGAAGAAAAAACAAAAAGAGAGCAGCAAAAATTATTAGGGCAATGAAGAAAAACCAGAGCTTTGATGTGTAGAGAAACTGACGTCCCTGAAGTACAGAATTAAAATAACATTCTTCCTTAAAGCTGCACTATGTAACTTTGTAGTGCAGTCTGTAACTTTTCTAACAATATATTTTTAACATATTTCTTCACTCTGTCACTATCTACTGACAGACTGATGTTAGACAAAGTAATCTCTGAAAAAAACTATAGTCCCCTTGCTTCTCTATCAGCATTTATAAAAACACTAAAAACACAGAGTGACCCGCCGTTAACCAGCCAATAAAAACAGAGCTTGAATTTGAATTTCAGCAGAGCAAGGGGGGCAGAGCCATATATGGCTCTGAGGGGGAGGGATCAGAATGCTTTGCCTGTTGAAAATATTTCTAAGTTATGTGCTCTACAGAAAGTTACACACAGCACCTTTAAAGACATACTGACACTGTAGAGCCTAATCTACGATTATTCTTGGACTGTTTTCCTCCACCATGTTATTTTTAACTTTGAAACAGAACTGCAGCTTAAAAGGAACTCATGAATGACTATCATATAATTGATTTAACCAACACTCCTAGATGGGACCACATCACACCAGTTTTATTCTCACTACATTGGCTTCCTGTTTTTAAAGCTCTGAATGGCCTCGCTCCTACTTATATAACGGAGTTGTTAAGTTTCCCCGCCCGCTCCAGGTCTCTGAGGTCAGATAGCCAACTCTTGCTCTCTGTTCCACGGACAAAATATAAACGTTGGGGTGACCGTGCCTTTTCTGCGGCCGCACCTCGACTCTGGAATACACTCCCACTTGAGCTACGCCAGATTACTGAACTTGGCCCTTTTAAATCAAAGCTTAAGACTTTTTTATTCAAACTGGCTTTTAGTAATTAAATATGTGGTGACATTTCTGGTTTTATTTTTGCTTTTATGTTGTGTTTTTCTTGATTTTTAATCTGTCTTTTTAAGTACTGCACTGTTTTTTGTTAAGCACTTTGGTCACCACCACCGTGGTTGTGTAAAGTGCTATATAAATGAATAAATGAAATGAAATAAATGAAATGATTAGTCCTTAGCCAGAGATTGAAAGGTAAGATCTAGGTTTATGTTCATCTGTTGCTTCTATTGTGGACTATCAAATACAATTACTGTACTTGCCGCCGTACCGCCATATAAGTAGCATCAGTCCAAATATGTCTATGTCTCTGTTTTAAATGTGCTATACTGTATATTAGTTTGATTTGACTTGAATTGACTAATAAAGTGGGGAAAAAAACATAGGTAAGTTGCTTCGCCGCATAAGTTTGTTACGCGTCACCACTGACAACCCAGAAACGTGGGTTGGTGTTGTGCCAAAAATTGATTGGCTGCCAAATGGCAGCCGCAGGAGCGTGCACGGGAGGACTTTAACAAGAACTTAACAAGATTAACGCTTAAAAACAATTGTTTGTTTGCTCTAAATTATAGAAAATGTGTACAGTATTTCAGTTTAACTTTTCCTTAATAAATGCACTTTAACGGTCAAATCAGCTGCATTTCACCTGGGCGGCGAAATGCAGCTGATTTGATGTTTGCTCCAGGAGTTCCAGAGCGAGACGAAGGTAGGTGTATGGCAAGCCAAGTGTCTCATTAATAGCCACTTTTACCTAATAATGAGACACCTGGATTGCCATATTCGTCAAGGGCCCTCAAGTGGCTGAAAATGGTAGTGTTCAATATTTTCAATGTCAGAATGAATGAAATCATCAGATCTCAGCCAAAAATTGGATTATAAACATGGAGGGGAAAAAAAAAACACATGTTGCTTCTCTGTATAAGTAAGTCACAGGCATGCTAATTTATATTAAAAAAAACGGTGACTTATACAGCGAAAAATACTGTAGGTCTGTGTTAAGTGCCAGCCAACAGCAACACCTTTGGCCAAGGCTTTGAAAAACTAAAGAACACAAACATTTTGAGAAAAAAAGAGCAACAGATGAGGCATTGTGTTGAAATAAAAATGATTAAAATGAGATAAAATGCATGTCAGTAAAAACTATGTCACCATACATTGTGACAAAACTGTTGCAATAAGAGTTCTGGATGTTTTATTGTAGTCAAACTACAAAACCACTTATACTGTATGTGGATCATAACTCCTTTATGTGATAAATATGTCTCTGATATGAAATGTTGCTGGAAGGCAATGTTTGAATCTTTCAGTTTTGTCTATCTTTCTTTCTTTCTTTTTTCTTTTTTCTTTTTTAGTACGAGTGATCTGGTTTTAGAAGTTAGGACAAGGTTTCCACCTACTGGCCAATCCTTATAGTGATGGGTTGTGAGCTTAAACTGTAAAGTTCTGTTATCTGACTTAAAATTTTCCTGAGAAAATTAAAGTTTCACTTTGTATTTGGTATTGTAAATGTAATAAAATATCAAAATACCTTCTGGCCTTGCTTTTGGTTTTTTCAGGCCTCCGTCCTGCATCAGTTCAAAAGCAAACGCTACATTGTGAACCTAAATGGAAATAAAAATAAAAGGTTTTATTTTTTTATTTTTTTATCTTAAAGTTTTGTACATTTTTAAGATAAAAAAGACCTTCTGCTCAAAGCTCTCAGGAGTCAGGAAAAAGTTGTACAGAGGGACAAAATAATCCTCCAGCAGCCCCATCAGTAAAATTAAGTACACTCCATCTGCAAACTGAACACACACACATTTTATTCACATCTACACACACTTTCAGCTGAAAGACAACATAAATACAACACACCCTCTGTCATCTACACAAAATAACTTAAATAAAAACGCTTGCATTATGAAGACATAATAATAAGAAACAATCAGTTGACTGGGCTGACAGAAAGCATTTCATCTTCTGACCTGAGATTCCAGCTCAGTAACCTCCAAGTTCAGCTTGTTCAGGTGTTTGTTCACAAAGGTGATAAGGGACTGGAAAAATACACATTTGTATTACTTTCTACAAAATCTGAAATACATATTGCAAATGGATGTCAGTGAGGTTGTGTTACCGATTTGACAACATTGAGCTTATCAGGGGCGTGATCCAACAAAGTGTCAAACGCATCCCTCTCTGTTGGAAAGAAAAACAATTCAAGATCACGTTGACGGCTCTAATTACAAATAGATCACCCTTTGGAAGTGTTGGAGTCATTTCAGCACTGACGGTCAACACCAACCTCATACATGTACTGGAAATACCAGAAGATGCTACATTTGAGAGAACATGGTTTTTTTGTGTGTTTAAAAAGTCATCATTTTTTCTATTCCCACTTGAAAACTAGTCTTAAATTTGCGAACTATTGTAAGTTTTTTTAAGTTGCTCCAAGGTCTGGGTTTTATTTTTTATTTTATTTTTTTGCCTTTCTAATATAAAATACAAAATGTACTTTAGTTACTTTGAGTTGCAGTTTTTAGGTAAGTACTCTCTTTGTGGAATCAACTAATTGGATTTGATGTTAGATATTCCAATATTTATATAGCCTACCTGGTAAGGTCTATTCAGGGGTATTGGAGAAGCGAGTCAGATCGTTGGTCCAAGTTCAGATCCAGGAGGAACAATGTGGGTTACGTCCTGGCCGTGGAACACTGGATCAGCTCTTTACCCTCACTAGGGTCCTTGAGGGGTCATGGGAGTTTGCTCATCCTGTCTACATGTATTTTGTGGACTTGGAGAAGGCATTCGACCATGTTCCTCGAGGTACACTGTGGGGGTGCTCCGTGAGTATGGGATTGGGGGCATGTTGCTACGGGTGTTCAGTCTCTATACAAGCGGGGCAAGAGTTTGGTTCGCATTACCAGCAGTAAGTCAGACCCCTTACGGGTGGGAGTTGGACGCCTGTTGTCACCGATTCTGTTCATAACTTTTATGGACAGAATTTCTCGGTGCAGCCATTGGGCGGAGAGTGTCCAGTTCGGTGGCCTCAGGGTTCATCTCTGCTCTTTGTAGATGATGTGGTCCTGTTGGTGTCATCGTGTCATGATCTTCAGCTCTCACTGGAGCGATTCACAGCTGAGTGTGAAGCGGCTGGGATGAGAATCAACACCTCCAAATCTGAGGTTATGGTCCTCAACCGGAAAAGGGTGGATTGCTCTCTTCAGGTCGAGGGTGAGGTTCTGCCTCAAGTGGAGGAGTTCAAGTATCTCGGGGTTTTGTTCACGAATGAGGGAAGAATGGAGCGTGAGATTGACAGATTGGTGCAGCGTCTGCAGTATTGTTTATTCTGTACCTGTCCATTGTGGTGAAGAGGGAACTGAGCTGTAAGGCCAAGCTCTCTGTTTACTGGTCGGTCTACGTTCCTACTCTCACCTCTGGTCATGAGCTCTGGTAGTGAATGAAAGAATGAGATCATGAATACAGGAGGTAGAAATGAGTTTCCTCCGCAGGGTAGCTGGATTGGTAGCTGTGTTGTGATGTATCTGGTAAGTCAGATCAGATGAAATGTCCAGTCAGTAACTGTTATCCAACAAGGAGATCATTTAAATTAAAGTTTCATTTCTATTGTGGTTTGACTGCTGTATTTTTAAACCTACTTAACACAAAATTAATGTCATTCAGCTGTGAGGATGGAGAGAAGGAAGAGAAGATGACAGAGGAATCAGGACAGACTGGGGAAGGCAACAGGTTGGTCTAATGCAGGTGGAAGTGAGGGAACAGCTACTTAATCCCAAGCAATAACGTGTAAACATTATTTTTAAAAACTGTATTAAGATCTGTAATTTTTACAACTAATGCTTTTTTGACCATATGACTTAGTGCAGAATGCCACAGACAAAGGGTGAAGGAGACAGACACGAGGTCAGTGATAGAGGAGACAAGTGATGACATCAGGTAGGAATAATTACATTAGGGAGGCAACAAAAACCTATACTGTATACCATGATGGTTTGAATTTCTGATGACCATCTTTCATTGTCTTCTTTCATGGAAAGTAACAGTTTAAATGTCATAAATGTTAAAACTCTGACATGGACTGCAGGCTGTTAAGATTTCATATTTTCGCTACATAAAATATTGAGCACTGATTACCACTACTGTTATATAGTTGTACTTTATTAACCTTATTATTTGTTTATGATTGAAATGATCACTTGATATAATATGTAACATTAAAAAAATCTGTAATATTGCTACTCCAAATCCGAGGCCATGGTCTTGAGCCGGATAAGGGTAGCATGCCCTCTCCGGGTCGGGGAGGAGGTCCTGCCCCAAGTGGAGGAGTTTAAGTATCTCGGGATCTTGTTCACGAATGAGGGAAAACTGGAGCGTGAGATCGATAGGCGGATAGGTGCAGCGTCCGCAGTGAAGCGGGCGCTGTACCGGTCTGTCGTGGTGAAGAGAGAGCTGAGTCAAAAGGCAAAGCTCTCAATTTACCGATCGATCTACGTTCCCACCCTCATCTATGGTCATGAGCTTTGGGTTATGACCGAAAGAACAAGATCTCGGATACAAGCGGCTGAAATGAGTTTTCTCCGCAGGGTGGCTGGACTCTCCCTTAGAGATAGGGTGAGAAGCTCAGTCATCCGGGAGGGACTCGGAGTAGAGCCGCTGCTTCTCCACATCGAGAGGAGCCAGTTGAGGTGGCTCGGGCATCTGGTTAGGATGCCTCCTGGACGCCTCCCTGGTGAGGTGTTCCGGGCATGTCCCACCGGGAGGAGACCCAGAGGAAGACCCAGGATACGCTGGAGGGACTATGTTTCTCGGCTGGCCTGGGAACGCCTTGGGATTCCCCCAGAGGAGCTGCTCCAAGTGGCTGGGGAGAGGGAAGTCTGGGCCTCCCTACTTAGGCTGCTACCCCCGCGACCCGACCCCGGATAAGCGGAAGAAGATGATGGATGGATGGATGGATGGATGCACTTTGTGCACCCTCTGGCTGCTGAAAAGGGCTCTATAAATAAAGTTTGATTGATTGATTGATTGATTATTTTCTTTTTTTAAATTGCACTTTACAACATCACACATCAACAGCACATCTAGGGGTGGGGGAGGCCATAAAAAAACAAAAAAAAAACCAACAACAAGTGAGACCTGATTTGTTAACAAATAGTGATGACAACAATGTATAACGACAACAATAGACAGTCATAAAATAGGCATACAGATGTAATATTTTGTGTGTGTGTGTTTCTTAAGGAGAGTTTACCACTCTGTGCATGTCAGTACTTCTATTCAGAATAAAAGCCTGCTGCATGTAAACGTGTAAAGTGATAGGATTGTTTATGACCATGTACACAATACATTTGGATTATTTAATCTGAATAATTTTATGTCTATAGAATGTAATCCAAAAAAGCTAAGTCTGGTCCTCTGGACATTCAAAAAACAAAACAAAACAAAGCAAAAAAAAAAAACTGTAGAAACGTTTCGTCTTTCGTCCGAAAGACTTCCTCAGTCTGAGAAGCTGTGTTCTCAGACTGAGGAAGTCTTTCGGACGAAAGACGAAACGTTTCTACAGTTTTTTTTTTTTGCTTTGTTTTGTTTTGTTTTTTGAATGTCCAGAGGACCAGACTTAGCTTTTTTGGATTTTTCTACCTGGATTATTGAGCATGCATCAGGGTATAGAATGTAATGTGTTTGTTCTCTGGCTCCTCTTTACTTTCATTAGTTTTCTTGTTTCTGTTGCAGAGCTGTGCTTTCTTAACCATGTTGTTACTTCCTAGGCTCAAAACGATTAACAGAATTTAAATAAATAAATAAATAAAATCAAATAATTGAATAAATCATGAAATAAATAAAAACTACGGTATGTCTCTCAGTTGGCCTGGGAATGCCTTGTGTTTCCATTAGAAGTGCTGGAAGAGATGAGGGAGAGTGACGTCTGGGTGGGCCTCCCTGCTCCAGCTACTGCACCCTCAACCTGACTTAGAAACAAGTTGAAGATGATGGATGCATGGATGGATGGATGAATGCATGGATGGATGGATGGATGGATGGATGGATGGATGGTGGATGGATGGATGAACGAAATAAATATTTATATAATGAAATTAATAATTTGTGTATTTAATAATTTAATTGTATATATAATGGTGTATTTAATGGTTTATTAAATGAATCAATTCTGTATTTAATAATTAAATGATACATTTCATTATTGTGTATTTATTTAGTTCATTTTGTCACATTCTGTTCTCCATTCACCATAGCGGTCAATACCAATCATTTCAGTTTCTTGATTTGCTGTAGCCCCTCCACCCAGTTTCTGAAATGGCTGCCATCTCACACACATCCTGAGATTTGACGTCCCCACCGCATCCATGCCCATCCCCCACTCCTCAACACTCCCTTTCATTCAACCTTTATTTATACAGGCTAGCCTCGTTGAGTCACGGGGACTCATTTACAAGAGGGACCTGTCTCACTCACACCAAACAACCATCCACTCTCACACTCACACCTAGGGTCAATTTAGAGTCACCAATCAGCCTAACAAGCATGTTTTTTGGTCTGTGGGAGGAAACCGGAGTACCCGGAGGAAACCCACGCATGCACGGGGAGAACATGCAAACTCCACCCAGAAAGGCCCCGGACCGGGATTTGAACCGGCAACCTTCTCGCTGAGAGGCAGCAGCTCTACCAGTTGTGCCACCGTGCTGCCCATGACGCTGAAACTCTCAAACCCTGCAGATTTAGCTGGTGTGAAACTAACAAAATGTCCATTGAAAACAATAAATTTGTCTCCTGAAGCATTAATGTGGGAGATTACAGAATTTTATTAATTAATTTCACAGTTTTATTACATAATTGATGCTCTGTAAACTTGAGAATGGTGAGTTAAGGTGTCTTCAGCTGTTCACACAGGGTTGAGCCGTCAGTCTCAGCTGGCTGGTTTTTGCATAGATATAATAAACACTAGATAAGACAGCCCCGCTGTTGGCCAATGGAGACCGACATCGTCAGACGGCGGCCATCTTGGGACAGACAGAACGCCCACTCTTAACATGAATGTGAATGGTGCATTCACTATTAAAATAACCATAACTTGCTTAATTTCCATCCGATTTTAAAACGGTTTGGTTTGTTATAAATGTGAGAGATGTTGTTATAATATGGTATACTTAAGATGGACGTTCACATGAAAATAACGTTATGTAGACACTGTATTGCACTAGCAGTATACACAATAAGATTATATTTACATCTATTTCTAAATACATGTTTATTTCCAGCGAAATTAACTGACATATGTTACAATGCTAATAAATATTTAATACTATTTCATCATAAATAGTATTATTATTGGTGATATGAAATTAATTTATGCCAATTTTTTTCCCTACACATTTAAATATTATGTAATATTAAATACATTATTACACCAACCTTGGTCAATATGTGTAGTTTATTCTTTTTAGATACATGAAAAGATTTAATAATTGAGAAATATAAATAAACAAACAAATAAACAAAAATAAACATCTGATAGTGTGACATCTGATAGTGTGACAAGACTCTCACTCCCTCGGTGCAACAGTAACTATTTAAACATTAAAACACTGAAACATATAATAATAGACATAAGCATAAAATAGTAAAACTTTAACACTGTCCTGAGTTTTTGCATAGTGGTATAAGAGTATGAAAATTTACACCAACTCTAAAAACTAAAGCACTAAACATTTAATGAACATAATACTGTTCTGAGTTTTTGCATACTAGTACAAAAAGTAAAAAAGTATAAAAAGTATAACTATAAAATAAACTAAAGGTTCTAGCATTGACATTTGCAAAGTGGCAAAGCAGCATATCAGTTAATGTACACAGTATATGCATGAGGTAGTAGTTCATGTTGTTATAGAATGGCATATGCAGTAAGGCACATTGGGCATCCTTAAATATCTGGCGATGATGAAGCTCTTCTAATGCATGCTCTACCAACACTTTCTGTGTCTCTGGTGTTAGGGACTTGGTCAGATAATATGCAATCGGAGCTTTCCAATAACCTTGAAGCCCAACCACCATGAACACCAGAGCCTCAGAGGCAATGTCAGCTTCATTTATCCGATCTCCCATGTCCACAAATCCAGACATTGTTTGTGTCTGAGGATCATATTGAACATGCTTTTTGATGGCCATGGCATCCAGCATCAAAGAGACACATCCGTATTTGGCCTCATCTGCTTTGCGACGTTGCTCCAGCATGTCCAACATCATTTTATTTAGACCAGGTTTGGCATCAACAGAGCTCAGCCACCTTAGTAAAATAAAAAAGTAAAAATTTAACCATACAATCATTTAAACACTAAGCATCCCTACTGAAAACACTTGGCATCCCAAAAATAGATGCCATTGCACTAAAAAGTTAAAAATGTAAGCCTTTTTCAGCAAGTTCTACAATTCATGGTAACACAATATGTAGCGCTTAAGTTTCTCCAAGTGATTTAGTTTACAGTCAAACATAATGAAGAATACCTTTGCAATGATCTCGGATGTGGGAGGCAAATATGCAGAGTGTCTCTCAGATAGTGATATGCCTTTGGCCCATGCAAATGGAGCGTAAGGGCAAACTCTCTCTGGGCCTTGGTGTACTTGCTGCCCTGCCTCGACAACAGTTGAACTGGAAGATCTGAAAAACAGTTAAGAGTGATTTAGTGGGTGTCATTTCACCAAAGAACATAAAATACCCTATATACTATGTATTCAATGTAATATTTTTAATTTACCCGAGTAGCATTCAAGCTTGTCTTTTAGCTCTTCATTGATGAGATTTTTCTCCTTCAGTTCCTCTAGAAGAGACAGCATGCTTTTCTTGGCCCTCCTTTCTCTTGCCAAGGCATTCGATTTCTCCCTCTGCAATTTCCTCACTCTAGCTGAGGCTTCATTAAGTTTGGCATATATAGCCTTGGGGCAAGGAGGCAGTGAATACGGGTGGTCAGTGGCCTGCCGCTTGCAGCACTTTCGCCTCTTTGCAGTGGCTTCCAGTTGCTTTGCAAAAATATACAAATATATAAATAATATTAATGTGGAATTTAACAGTTTAAAAAAAAATAATTATTCACTTATCAATTGTGTGAATCAATTAATACTCACAACATCAGACTGAGCTTTATCCTGAGACAGGTCCATTGCCAGGTTGTCTTCTATTCTTCTAGAGGTGTTTGAGCCTCTTGTTTTTACAAGCTAAAATAAACAAAAGTAGAGTGTCTAAAATGTGCTATGTAAAGAACAACACATTGTTTATTGCTAAATTTGCAGAAAGAAATACTAAACTGTGACATTTAACCACATATTTATATATACAGTAGTTTATAGACATATCAATCTTATACATCTTGAAATCTTGTAGGTCGATGATACATACCTTTTGAAGATGCGATGGAAAATTGAAAAGTGTTGGAACAACACTATCTTTTAATCTAACAGTCTGCCCTGTCCGATCGAAGTCCTCAGAACTGAAGTGATCACTGCAGAGCAGTGTCCTGTCCAGGGCAACAAAACCCTCTCTTCTCAGGGCAACTTCCCACTGCCGCCTCCTCTCTCTGGTTTTGGGAAACCTTAAAAACATGAAGAAGATGGTCATTATTTTCCACACTTCCTTTCTTTACCTTTGAATTATAGTAATGACAATTATACACATATATCATACTTTTGGTGTGCTTGCATTTACTTTTGGTACAATAAAACAGCTATTAAAAATTGTGTCCAAAAGAAACACTAAATCATACATCATAATTTATATAAAGATACTTTTACAAGCCGTATACCATACCATACCATTTTATTTATAGAGCACTTAAAACAACAACAAGGTCAACCAAAGTGCTGTAAATATATATTATGTCATTATTATGTAAATATATATTATGTATAATATTATGTCAATAATATTATCTCACATTTTGGTGTGTAGCATGACCAATAATGTGCACTGATCCAAAATATAACTATGATTATTCTAATTAAAGTAATAATACTGTCACAGAGTCTTACTTGTGAAATGTGATCCCAAGGTTTCTTGTTTTGATGTTACGCCTATTGGAGCATCCATAGGCTGCACAAAAGTCAGGCATCTTGTCAAAGAGTATTTCTGTAAAACACAAAGCAGTAATTAGTGTTGAACATACCAAACCGCTTGGAAATCATGTGCAGCTTTAGTTCAGTTAAAAACAAAGAGCTCCTAGTGATCTAAGAATGCTGGGGAAATATTTGGAATACTGTACTAGCTAGCCCTTAATCAAAGGCTCTTGTTAATAGTATGCTAATAAATACAATCATGATCAAGATAGTCATTTACAGTAGTTTGTAATAAAATAGTTATTGGTGTAATAAAAACAGATTCTAGATTCTCGATGAGTGTGACACCCAAAACATGAATAAAACGTTTTAAAAAAGACAAAAGTGCTGTCTGACTACCAAAGAAATCATAGCCACGTTAATAACGTTTTTAAAAAGATAAACCGTTTGTAAATCCGTCAAGATTACAGCGAGTTAAGAGTATTTTTGTTTGTGTAAACCCCTCACCTCCATTCAGTTTCAACAGCTGCAGCTAATGTTGCTGTCTGTCGCAAGATGGCTGCCACGTGACGACGCCGGAGACTCCGCCTCAGCTTATCTAGTGTTTATTATATCTATGCGTTAAACAGTCAACACAGGTCACTCGGAGCAGCCATGTTCTCTGTTTGGAAGTTCTACTATTTTAAAATGAGCAAAAGATCGCATTTTGTGTAAAGTCGTGGTAGAGCCACAACAAAAACCTTTAAGACAACAACTCTTGTTTGCCATTTAAGAAATCACCACGCAGCCAAGTATGCAACGTTTGAAGCGAGCAACCAAGCTAAGCTAATGCTAAGTTAAAGCTAGCGCTATCAAAGAGCCAGTCGATGGTTTTCATTGCCGCTGTTAACTTTTATGAACAACGAAAAGAGCAAAGCTACCACGAGGAAAGTGATGGAGTTCATGGCATTAGATGACCAGCCCTTTTCTGTCGTTGAGGACAAAGGTTTTAGAAGCTTAATGCAGCACGTGAGCCCACGATATTATATGCCGAGGTGGAGATATTTTTCTGATGTTGCATTACCGGAGATGTTCGGACAAGTTTTGAGAGACACCCGCAGCCTGCTAGCCTGGTTAAAACCAGACCCTTGTCCTTCACTTCGCTTCAGACTAGGGTCTGGACTTTTTCCATTGACAAACGATTCTTGCTGGGGGCGTGGCCTCTGCTGATGGCTGCTCCCCCGTGGTCTGCTGAACTTTACTTCAGCTCCGCCTCCTGCTGAATTTTCTCTCGCTGCCTTTGGATATTCTGTGTTTATGCTAATAAAACGTCCTAATAAAATAAAATAAAACCACGGAGCGCTAGTCCAACACATCAGAAGACCAGGAAATCTGATGGGACTCGGGCAGCAACGTAAAACTTGATTTTAATTCTCTCGTGACAACCTGAGGCATTTCATTTCACTCAGCGGAGGGAGAGGAGGAAGAGGAGGGAGCGATGATCACTTACTTTTGGCAAAAAAAAGAAAAGAAAACTCCAGATAAGGGATTAAGAAGGGGAAATTAATAAATTTGTGTCACATATAAAACAGTCCTGCATCGCTTTGAATGAGAACATGCGAATGCTCGTTGGCTGCGCGCTCCCCCGTGGTCTTCTGAACTTGACTTCAGCTCCGCCTCCTGCTGAATTTTCTCTCGCTGCCTTTGGATATTCTGTGTTTATATGTTAATAAAACGTCCTAATAAAATAAAATAAAACCATGGAGCGCTGGTCCAACACACCAGAAGACCAGGAAATCTGATGGGACTCGGGCAGCAACGTAAAACCTGACTTTAATTCTCTCGTGACAACCTGAGGCATTTCCTTGTTCATTTCACTCAGCGGAGGGTGAGGAGGAGAAGGAGGAGGGAGGAGGGAGCGATTACTTGACTTTTGGGAAAAAAACAAAAGAAAACTCCAGATAAGGGATTAAGAAGGGGAAATTAATAAATTTGTGTCACATATAAAACAGTCCTGCATCGCTTTGCATCGCTTTGAATGAGAACATGCGGCTGCTCGCTGGCTGCGCTGGGACAGGTGGGGGCGTGGGTTGGGGGCCAAAAACTCCGCCCCTTCTGTTCTCTGATTGGTCCGGTCAAAAAATCTACCGGAGAAATCGTTGTCTATGGGAGAAATCCCAGACTGTGCAGTGAAGGGAAATGAGAATTGAGCGGAGCTGTGCAGGAAGGCGAGGGCCAGGCTAGCAGCCTGCTAAAAGCTAATCCAAATACTCTCAGCTTTACAACAGACATCTGGACTTCTGATATAAGTTTAATGTCCATGTTAAGTTTTACTGCACAGTGGATTGACGAACAATTCGAACATAATCAAGTACTCTTAAACTGTAATCTCAGCCATCACTGCACTCAAACAGATTTTGGAGAGGCAAGCAAGCACAGACCGTGGTGTGGGTAAAACCAAAGCTACATTGCTGGAGGCTGTTGTGAGAAGATGCTGCATGAGCTTCTGTACAGCTTGGCCACTATTCTGGATCCAAGGTAAGTAACTGTGAATATTCTATTTTAGTCACAATTACTTTTAGCCTACTACTATATTTCAAGAAACATTTCAATTAAATTTAAAATAAACATTTCTTTATTGAAAATTTCAATCAAGAAATGTTTATTTTAAATTTAATTTAACTGTTTTTAAATTGCATGTAAATAAAGAAATGCATTTCAAATGCATTTCTTTATTTACATGCAATTAAAAAAAACTTTTACTGTATACAAAACACAATGATTGACCCATATTTCTTTGTTTATGCAAAACAAGGTACAAGAATCGCTACTTCTCAGCAGAGGGTTGGACCAGATGCACACCTGCTGCAGGAACATTCTCTGAAGTGGGACCTCCCGACATCGATGAATCTGCAGCAAAAAGGTGTAGTCTACTGTTTGCAGTTCAAGATGAAATCAAAGGAGAACATTGAAAAGGAGCAGAAGCTGGCCAGCCCTTCAGCTATGCAGGTACAGAACTACCTATCAGAGGTTCCTGTCGAAAGGAGCCAAGACCCATTGGTCTACTGGAGGATCAATGAAAATTGTTTCCCTCATCTTGCTCTACTTGCCCGAACCTACCTCTCTGCCCCATGCACAAGCATTGAAAGCGAGCACCTGTTTAGTTGGCTGGACATGTAGTAGATGAGAAAAGAAGTCACCTGTCTGGTGACAAAGCAGAAATGATTTTGTTCATCAAGAAAAAACAGCCACTAAGGAAAAAATGACTGGAATAATGCCTCTTTTCCACCGCTCGGCTCGGCTCGGGTTGGATCGGCTCAGGTCGGCTCAGTTCGGGTCGGGTCACATCTATGTTCTGTTTCCACAGCTTTTTTGTACCCCTTCTGTGGGCGGGGTCCAGAATCCTACTCGTCTTACCACATGGTGGCAGTAGTGTTCCTCAAGCTATTTACTACAGTACTAGCCACCACTAGAAGAAGAACACAATAAAGACTTTGTATCACATATTATCAATTCTATCAAAAACCACATAGCTGATATTTTTCAAAAAAATCTAGTGTGATCACAACATGTTCATATACGAAATGTATCCTGTTGGAGTTATTTGAAATAAAATTCAATGTTTTATAGACATAAATGTGTCAACCTACGTCCATTATTTTCTACTTTGTATCACATATTATCAATTCTATCAAAAACCACAAAGCTGATATTTTTCAAAAAAATCTAGTGTGATCACAACATGTTCATATACGAAATGTATCCTGTTGGAGTTATTTGAAATAAAATTCAATGTTTTATAGACATAAATGTGTCAACCTACGTCCATTATTTTCTACTTTGTTTCACATATTATCAATTCTATCAAAAACCACAAAGCTGATATTTTTCAAAAAAATCTAGTGTGATCACAACATGTTCATATACGAAATGTATCCTGTTGGAGTTATTTGAAATAAAATTCGAATTTTTATAATTTATTTTCGTTGTGCAAACACAGGTTTTGGAAAAAGTCAAAGCGAAACTACTTTAAATGCAGCACATTTGACCATACGTGACAATATTAAAGCGTGGTTAAGCTCAGGAGCCCTCGTACTATTAAAGTCAGCTATGAAATATATTTTATATCTGTTCATTGAGCTACATTTAAAGACATAAAGCCGCCCGCGCGCCGCGTGTTGCTCGTGGCGAACCTATTTTTTTAAAATCCTGCAGTTTTGAGCAGTACGTGATTTTATTAAGGACACGTTCAGCTGAAGACCCATCTTTGCTATAAATTTAAAAAATAATAATTGTTTTTACCGTGTTTATCATGTAAAAGTCCTGCAGTGATCGCGTCCCTCGCTTCCGTAAAAACAGCTCGAGTCTCCTCCTTCCTACTTCCGGAGCGGGTGAGCTCGCTTCAGTACCCCTCTGAAACCAGCCCGAAAATCTCAGGAAATCTCGCGCGGCTTAGCACGGAATATCCGGTGGGAAAGGATGAAAGGGGGTCTCTGCGACGCACATATGACGTAACATCCGACCCGAGCCGACCGGTGGAAAAGGGGCATTAGTCTGTGAGGACAAACTTACCTGTGCGAGTGTTATTTCTTATTACCCACTGACTTGAAAATACACATGCTGCATTCTCTTTTTTATTTATTTTTTATTTTAAATGAAAATAAAAATAAATTTAAAATGTAACAAGTGAAAGAGTAAAATGAACTGATTTTTTTATGTTTACACTTTGTTTACAATAAAGTAAGATTAGAAATTTTAAGGTACATTTTGACCTTTTCATACCTGAAAATCGGTATCGGCCAAAATCGGAATCGGCAGGTCAGACTTTCTAAAAATCTGTGATCGGCCATAAAATTGAAATCGGTGCACCCCTAGTTCATTCCTACAAAACAGCTAATGAAATATTTATAAAACACAATGAATTTCAAATGTTACAGATTGAGTTTAACATGAAAGAAATAGTGTTTTATGTTTAAATATCAGTTAATAAATCATCTGTTATGCCCCCTTGTTTAGGACTGGAACCAATCTCAGCTGCTTTTGTGTGATGGCAGGGGACACCCAGGACAGGTCTCCAGTCCATCAGAGAGACAGACAAAGAGACAAACAACCATCCACACTCCCAGTCACAGCTACAATTTACAGTCGTACAGAAGAGCCCAAAAAGATTCAAACTGAGGATTCAAGTTCTCGATTGAGAGTTCTAATCACTGATTATCAATAATAATTTATCATATTTACCAAGCTAAATCCTTACTGATAATCATTGTGTGGAGTCTTTAAAAACACTGTTCAGATGTGATCAGGCAGTCATGTATTCACGTGTGTAAATGTATTATTATTAATTGATAGGGATTTGTAAACACCTTCATTTAAACACCTTCACCTAGAACAAGAACCACACAAAGATACAAGAAATGATTATAATTTAGTCACACTTTGCAAAGGGGATATCACTTCAAACTCGCTTGGAGCCAGGCTCAACCGTGTTTGAAGCAAGTCCGAATTGGGCAGCGCGTACTAGGATTTTATTCTCTCAAAAGTAGGACAGAGGTGAGATTTCAGATAGCACATGAACATACAAGAACGTAATATTAAAAACAAACCAGAACGTGATGTCAGAACATTATCTGTAATCATAAGCTGGCTCAACCAGCGTCCTTGTTTTGTGTCAAAAGGCCAATGCATGTACACTTTAGATAAGTGTTTGTTACATACAGAGAGAATTAAGAAAGAGAGTTGAGTAATTAATCAAATAAGTTTTATATGATACATGTTAAAAACTATCATATTTCATCCTCTTTTATCATTTAAACTGATTACTACTTAACTTTATGAGCATTATGGAAGAAAAAAAAACTCTAGGCCGAATTCAAATTAGAGGTGAAAACGCATATCGCCGCCCTGGTGCCCTTTCCCCAGTGGCGTCCTCAACTCAGGCTCATCTTTTGAGAATGGTTTGAGAGAAATAAAGTTTTTGGAGAACTTTGTAGTGATGATTGTCATATTTCATGACTTATTTTAATGGTTGAGAGAAATAAAGTTTTGAGGAGAACTTTGTAGTGAATATGGTCTTATTTCATGGCTTATTTCAATATATTTTAGCAGGGATCAATCTATTTAATCACAAAACTAAAAGTTTTTCTAAAGAAATAAAAGTTTTAATAGAAACACACATATATATATATATATA
>JBBPBX010003840.1:18683-49306 GCA_038048925.1 Garcialebias charrua | reverse complement strand
ATATATATAATATATATATATATATATATGTATATGTTTAAAAAGAACTAAACTATTTGAATAGTGTTAAACAAAAAAGAAATAAGCTATCTGATTTGTATTTAAACAAATAAAACAAGAAATAATCTCTTTGATTTGTGTTAAACAAATAAAAGGAACTAATACACGTTCAAAGATGTGGGGAAAGCAGTAATAAATGAAAAGTAATGTTTGTTAAAGATGTGGGAAATAAGTTTTCAAACACACAGCAAAATAGCTCTTTATGAGCAAAATAAAATAAGCTTTCAGTTGGCTTGAAATTTCTTTGATATTAACTATAGTCCAGAAAAGCTAAAACAACTGTTTTTGAACTAAAAAAATGAAATAGATCAAAACATTTTTCTTCTGAGTGTCCATCTTCTTCTTGGGGGGTAAAAAGGGAATAAGTTCAGTTTCTTTGGGGAAAGGGTTTCCTGGGGAAATAGTTTTTTTGTTTGTTTTGTTTGTGGAATAAGTTCAGTTCTTTCTTTGGGGAAGAGAGTTTCTTGTTTCAGCCAAAGCAAAAGTAAGAAATCTTGGAGTCACATTTGAATCTTCACTGGGTTTTGAGACTCACATTAAGACTATTTCCCGTTCTTGTTTCTTTCATTTAAGAAATATTTCTAAAATACGACCTATGGTGTCCAGAATTGAACTGGAAAACATTATCCACGCTTTTGTGTCATCACGTCTAGACTACTGCAATGCCCTTTTTACCTGCCTGGACAAGTCTTCTGTATCACGCCTACAAGTGATACAGAACGCAGCTGCCAGACTTCTCACTAGATCCAGTAAATACTGCCACATCACTCCAGTTCTGCATTCACTTCACTGGCTCCCAGTTGAGTTTAGAATCCGTTTTAAAGTCCTTGTGCTCACGTACAGAGCTTTAAATGGCCAGGCTCCTGTATACCTTTGTCAGCTTTTGACTAAATACTCTGCTGCCCGTGACCTACGATCACAGACCCAGAACTTCTTGGATGTTCCACGTACGCGGATGAAAACTAAAGGGGACAGGGCCTTTCAGTCAGTGGCCCCCAGGCTTTGGAATAGTCTGCCCCTGCAGCTTCGTTTTGCTGACTCTGTTGAGGTTTTTAAAAAACAACTGAAAACACTTTTATTTGCTCAGGCTTTTATGTCATGATTTTATTGTATTTTGCATTGATTGATATTTGTAGATTTTATGCTTGTTTTATTCTATGTATACTTTTGCCATTGATTTTGTTGTACAGCGCTTTGTGATTTTATGTCTGTGATAAGCGCTCTAGAAATAAACATTACTTACTTACTTACTTACTTACTTGTTTGTGGAATAAGTTCTTTTTGTTCTTGGGGGAGAGATTTTCTTGTTTGTGGAATAAGTTATTTTTGTTCCTGGGGGAGAGATTTTCTTATTTGTGGAATAAGTTCTTTTTGTTCTTGGGGGAGAGATTTTCTTGTTTGTGGAATAAGTTCTTTTTGTTCTTGGGGGAGAGATTTTCTTGTTTGTGGAATAAGTTCTTTTTGTTCTTGGGGAAGAGATTTTCTTGTTTGTAGCATTGCAAAGCTGCAGTGGGTGGTCTCCTGTCGTCTTTTCGTTGGCTTTTTGATGTTGAAAGTCCTTTGTTCAAGGAGGTGTGTGCAATCGGCGACATCTCCTGGCCAATCTCCAGATCGATCTCCAAACTGGCTCAGTGATTGTTCCAAACTCCTTTTTGCAGGGGTGCACCGGCTCCAGCCGCAACAGGTGCTGCGACCTGCGATGCTCCCACTGGAATCTGTAGTTTGCTGAGAGAAGAACTGGACACCAAAAACTTGCAAATTGTTACATAAAACTGTATGGCCTTTTGATCCCATGACCCATTTGTGGGTCAGGTGGAGGCCTAATTGTGTGTATACTCCTAGTGAGTTAATGGCCTTTTGATCCCATGACCCATTTGTGGGTCAGGTGGAGGCCTAATTGTGTGTATACTCCTAGTGAGTTAAATCTGTAAACTTAAACTAATTTCTGTAATGGTTATAATAAAAATTGTTTCTTTAAACTTAAAAAAAAATTCCATTCTTACTACCTAAAACATTTGTATTTAATGGCAAAAACAACAACAAACAACAACAAATGATTTCATTCTTCAGTGAAAATAAGTAATCACTCATTTTGATTTGGGTTAGTTTTAATTTGTATGATCATTGTAATTGAGTAGTAGGAGATGTTTTTGATTTGGGGTTAATTTTAATTAGTATGATCATTGTAATTGAGTAGTAGGAGATGTTTTATACTTGCTTAAAAATACTTTACCTTTTTCATAGTCTGTGGAAAAAGCTTAAACATATGTGCAACAAAATAGAAAAGTACAAATAACATACACACAGCGCTGTAGGAATAAATAATTTACAATACAACATGTGGTTCATGAGTCCAAAATAAGTCCAGTCTAGTCAAGTCAGTCGTGTTTAAAAATATAGAACCACCACATTTCAAATCAACCTTTAGATTAGATCCACTTCAGGGCGTTCCCATTTTTTTTTATCTGTTAAACATACATTTCAAACAGGAGAAAATTAAATACCTGTTTATTAAACTATATATACAAAAGCAATGTGGTTTGTAGGCTTCTGATTTATCCTAAGGTACAACGTGTCAATTTTCATCCAATGTGGTTGTCTTTTAAATGGTTATGATTGGCGTTTTGTTGTTTGTTTTGAATATAAAAATATAAGAAGTTATTTTTGTATAACTAATGATCTAATCAATGTATGAGCTGTTTCCTTTTTATGAGTTATTATTATTAGTGTTTTATTCTTTATTATTATTAGTTATTACTAGGAAGTTTGAAACAGCTTGTCTGTTTCACCTAAGTTTCTATGGGTTATAATTTACTAAAACACAGTCTGAGTAATGGGTTCAGACGTGTATATATAAACAAACAAAGTTTTGAAAGCATAAAGCTAAATGTGAAACAAGGTTTTATATAAAATTTTTCCAAGAATGTTTTAACCATTTCCCTTGTGGAAAATCAGACTCCCAACATGCACTCCATCAAGGACAACTGCTATCCTCTCTACAGCTCCACAAAACATTGCATGAATGTTTGTGGAGACACAAATCTAACCTGCAAAAACAAAAATATAAACATTAACTTGTTTCAGGGTTATGAGCTGGGATCATTATCCCTGTTTAATCACAGAGTTACAGGAACCGAAAAAATAAGTTGTCAGACCCACATAAGCACAGTATAAGCTACAAATCATGTGGCCTACACTAGCAAGCCCTAACATGAGCATATGTGTTTCATTTAAAAAATTTATCATAGCAGACTGTAGATTTGATCACGTTACCAGGGTCTTTGACAGATCCTCACTGATCAATATGGGGCACGACCGCTGCTGGACTGCTTGCATGGGGGACTTCAGGACCTGTTCTCTTTGTCTTTTTGGAGAACGTGTTCAGCCTTTTCTTGTTCCAGCATCCAGTGAGATTTTTCTGGGTGCTGATTTTCGTCGTCCAGGATCCTCCACATCCGGACCGCATATTCTGGCCATTTGTGTTTGATGACTGTGTTTTGACAGTTCTTTGACAAAGTCTTTACCTTCGCTTGGCTGAAAGTCTTTGTGGACAGTCTTTTGCTTGGATGACAGTCCAGTGCACTGCCTTCGTTTAGTGCCTTTGTTTCAGTTGTTCTTTGTTTAAGCCCCTCAAATGCTTATTTTGAGCAGGGCTGCATAGGAGTCAAGCCATGGTGTTCTCAGTGAAGTCACAGTGAGCCAGTTTTGGACATGCTTTATATATTAAATCTGATCTGATCCAATCAATAATCACAGTAGCTGTGATACAAAAAGTCAGATGCTGCATGTGTTTTTGACATAGTCCTATCTTAATGCATGTTCTACTAACTATGTGTTCTGCAAAGTGTTGTGAGATCCATCAGACTTACTCTTCCCGTTCCACCAACACTGTCTTGTGAGGCTGCTTTTAAAAGAGTGAAAAAATAGAAAAATGTAACAAACCAAGTTCAAAGTAATCATATGTTAGCATGTTCTGTTTTGGGACATAGCATTTACCTTCAAGAGATCCTGATTTGCACAATGGAATTTTCATTCAACCTTTATTTATACAGGCTAGCCTCGTTGAGCCACGGGGACTCATTTACAAGTGGGACCTGTCTCACTCACACCCAGGGTCAATTTAGAGTTACCAATCAGCCTAACATGCATGTTTTTGGACTGTGGGAGGAAACCGGAGCACCCGTAGAAAACCCACGCATGCACGGAGAGAACATGCAAACTCCACCCAGAAAGCCCCCGGACCGGGATTTGAACCGGGGACCTGCTCGCTGAGAGGCAGCAGCTCTACCAGTTGTGCCACCATGCTGCCCCTAATTAAATGAATTAAAATGTTCATTTACATGAAAGTGAAAGCATTAATTTAATACTGAAGCCAGCTCAAAGCTGAGTCATTTTTGTGACTTTTATTCATCTATTTAAGCCAAACAACATCAAAATTAGGTTTTAACTATAAAATGTGGTTTTTACTCCTGGGGAGTTAACTGTTTTGGTGTGTGGAGTTAACCTATATTTGCTGAAAAGTTACTTCTAATAAAGCATTTAATTATTGGGAAAATAGTGCTTGCTTTAACCTTTTTAAATCAGAGCTACATTAATAACATCTTATTAACATCAACGGATATTTACATTAGTTTAGATAACTCCTAAAAGCAAACAACTCTTAAAATCTAAAAAAAAAAAAAACATTTTTCTTATTGTGAAATTATTTAGAATGATTAATTTAAACTGAGTGTTTCAATTTAAAATGTAGTAAAATATTTATTTGACAAGAATACTTTTTTATTCTTTTATAAGTGTCAAAGTTTTTTCATCTTAGTTAAACTTTCAAAAGACTGAATTTACTGTCAAATTTAAAAATATTTTTTTTGCTAATTTTGTTTAAGATATGTTGTCCAAAAATGCTTGAACTTAATTTTGATCTGTTTATGGTGTTTAATTTAAATTATTAAGCTTTTCATGAAAGTTTAAAGCTGAACTGACATCATCTTGTAACTATGCATCATCATATTGCACTACATATATATGTTTTATCATTCAACTATGTTCGTTTTTGCAAACAAACTTATAAATATATTTAATTTTGATTTAAAATTGATTTAAAACTTCGCGCCGTGTTTATTCAGGGGAAATACGATTACACGCGAGCGTAGCATATGTGACGTAAGGAGACGTAGAGGGCTCCGGTTATGCATTTACATATAAGGACGGACAATTTAAAACCCGACAAATTTATCAATCTAAGTGAATATTTGAGCTACATGTCTTCAGTTTGGGAAGCAGAAAGTTAGATGAACAAGAAACAGCAGGTTCTAATTTAGGTCTGCACCCGTATTTATTTGATTTTTACCTTATCAGGAAGCGAGGAGGCTCCGAGGGGGGGTGGCAGCTTTATTTATTCCATTCCCAGACAAAGTATTTCTTCTTTTGGGAAAGTGAAAAGGCTCACTTGTTCACTGATGATATTAGAACACCCAAAGGCGACACAACGTAACAGCATTTGTCAAGTAAAAAGAAGGCGAGCTGCAGGCAAGCTGCTGACAGACGCAGACTGCTTCTACGTCTACTTACGTCACATATGCTGCGTTCACGTGTAATCGTATTTCCCATGACTGAACACGGCGCGAAGTTTAACATCAATTTAAAATCAAAATTAAATATATTTATAAGTTTGTTTGCAAAAACTAACATAGTTGAATGATAAAACATATATATGTAGTGCAATATGATGCATAGTTACAAGATGATGTCAGTTCAGCTTTAAACCGTCATTAATTGTAAGTGTAGTAACTTCTTTGACCACTGTGGTTCCTCTACAGCAGGGGTGTCAAACTTATTTTCACCGAGGGCCACATCAGCATAATGGCTGTCCTTGAAGGGACAGATGTAACTTATAAATGTAACTAAATGTAATCGAATGTAATGTAAAATAAATGTAATTACCATACTCCTTAATGTTGAATAACTCATTTATTATAACTTATTCAACTGACAATTACAGTTGCATAGAAAACATCTGTTTGCTTGTTGCTCTAACATAAATCCTTTTGAATTTTGTCAGCTTATGAAAACCCACATAACTCCATTAATGAAGGATCAAATTGTCCAAGTTAATACCCTGACGCATGCTCAATAATCCAGGTAGAAAAATCTAAAAAAGCTAAGTCTGGTCCTCTGGACCTAATGGTCCAGAGGTGGTCCTCCTTGATCATGTGAGCAGCTGGTTTCAGCTGTCATCAGCCAACTGGTTGATCCACTGTGAGAGGGTGCTATTTATAAGACTGAGCTGAATACATTTTCTCAGACTGAGGAAGTCTTTCGGATGAAAGACGAAACGTTTCTACAAATTTTTTTTTGCTTTGTTTTGTTTTTTGAATGTCCAGAGGACCAGACTTAGCTTTTTTAGATGTCCAAGTTAATAAAGAAAAATAACATAAAACTGAGCTGTATGTATGACACATGTAGCATTTTACAAAAAAAGGCTACACACAGCCTTGCATCCAACTGATGGTTTGATGACAACAATTTGTGTGCATACACACATAAGACCTGCAAACATTAAATAATTACAACAGCAGCTACACATAAATAACATGTAATCAACTAAAAATACCAAAATAAAGGTAGACTCAGTTCACAACTATATTACTCAAGTTTTTTGGTTACCGGTAGTCTTTGATGAGGATATGCTGCCTGTCCTTGAACACACCAATTGGATTCTCTCTCTACGATTGATCATGTCCTGAAAATGATAAACACAAAACAAAATGCAAGCACAATCATTAAATTGCATACAGTTTAAATGTTCTTCTTCTTGGTTGAATTACATTTTATTATGTTTTAATTGTTTTCAAAAAATGCTAACCTGACAAATAGGAAAGTGGACAAGATTGTCCTGTTTCACTTGCCACATCCATAAGTCCAATTCACGCTGGAAAGCCGTGATTGTGTCTGACATCTGCGTGATGACTTGTTTGCGTCCCTGCTCACAGACCTTCAGCATGCACTGTTTCAAAAACGCTCCATCTGAAAAAGACTTGGAAGCGTGGGCGATTTCTTCAGCCACAATGAAACTAACTTTCACTGCGGCCTCGTTTTTGGCTGTGGATTTCGTGAACAAACTCTGCTGCGACCGCAGTTTGCCTTTTAATTATTGGGCAATGTTTGCTTTTCTTGAAGGCTAGTTTTAGCGTACTTCGTGTTTGGTTTCAAAATGTCGACGTAGATTGTACTCTTTGACAACAACCAACACCGCCTCGTAACACAAAAGACATACCGGTCTTTCTCCTTAAAGCACAAACAAGTATTCGCCTTCCCATATTTCTTGAAACAATCTTCCGTCTGCATCAACTTTTCTCTTTCTGGACATTTTGGGATCATTATTTATATCTCAATTCCACTCGTTGGCATGGATGTGGAAAGACTGCAGCGGCTTCCGTACTCGAAAGGCATTGTGGGTCTACCGAAAGGCATTGTGGGAAATGTAGTTTTTGGTCAAAACACGCTCGTATTTATTTTTAGACACTCAAAACTTTTAAGCTAAGCTCTCGCGGGCCACATAAAATGACATGGCGGGCCACATCTGCCCCGTGGGCCTTGAGATTGACACATGTGCTCTACAGGAAAGAACAGAGTTTTTACGTTTCTCTTTCCGGGTCAAAGTTCTCAATGACTTCAGGCCCTCGTTTTTGGATTCGTCATCATCTTCTACAGAGCTATTTGATAAAAATTGGTAAGCAAATTCTCAGCTTATTTTTAGCAGAGAAAACGCAATTTTAAAATGTTCGGTTTTATAGTATGACGATCTATTTACGGATTTAGACGGACAAACAGAGCTTCGGTTGTCTGTTAACATTTTTAGCTTCTCAGTTAGCTGCTGTCGACCCAAAATCGTAATTTTAGCTGATTAAAGTTGGATCGTTTCACTTTTTGATTTTCACTACAAGAAACTGACCTCTGTCCGCTTGGTTTAGTGAAACAATTTGGAGTTTTTGTCACTAAAATGTTATTAAATCGGTCCGCTAGTATTTAGCTATGCTAAATGCTATCGTCCGGCCTACTTGTTAAATTGTCAGATTTTAACGTTGGGCAAGGGAGGGGGGGATCTGCCAAGCTGCAGGCACACAGGCAGTGTTGTTCACTCATACACAGATAAGCAGAGAGGCACAGACCAAAACAAACGCAGGCCCACACAGAGACTGCTCATACACAGACAGAAACAACTTCAAAATGACGTATAAACAATTTCAAACAACGCAAACAACTTCAAATGACGCATAAACAATTTCCAAATGGCGCGTCTAAGAATTAATGTCCTATATTGACTGCTGGATCCCACTTATTTGTTCAATAAAGGTCTTGTCAGATCAGCCTCACAAAAATGCCTATTTTGATCCTTGACTTAAAATGATCTGCCTCACAAAAATAGCAAAAGTTCTTGGCTGTGCAGCTAATGACGCGCGACATCCGCTTAGCTTTTGAAAACACACGCCTCACTTTAAAAATGTGAAAGTCTGGACCTAGCTCTGACCTAGTTCAAAACGTATTCAAACTCTTCTAAAAACGACGCATCAACAAACACGTTTTCACACTCACTTTCTTCTGTGCGGTGTCTGGAAACCTCCGCCAATCTGACCCTGATGGCTCCAATGGACAGAGGATGCTGGCCAGAGACAAACCAACTGGACTTTATTATTTCTGCCCTGCGCACAGGTCTTTGTAGCACGCTCTGTTTGGAGGTCATCAGGAGCAGGTATGGGGAGAAACCGGTCGTTTCTGCACCAAATAATGATAGGGATTTGTAAACACCTTCATTTAAACACCTTCACCTAGAACAAGAACCACACAAAGAAACAAGAAATGATTATAATTTAGTCACACTTTGCAAAGGGGATATCACTTCAAACTCGCTTGGAGCCAGGCTCAACCGTGTTTGAAGCAAGTCCGAATTGGTCTGTGTGTGCTAGGATTTTATTCTCTCAAAAAGTAGGACAGAGGTGAGATTTCAGATAGCACATGAACATACAAGAACGTAATATAAAAAACAAACCAGACAGTGATGTCAGAACATTATTTGTAATCATAAGCTGGCCCAACCAGCGTCCTTGTTCTGTGTCAAAAGGCCAATGCATGCACTCTTTAGATAAGTGTTTGTTACATACAGAGAGAATTAAGAAAGAGAGTTGACTAATGATTTTGTTAGAGTACATTAATAAAATAAGTTTTATATGATAAATGTTAAAAACTCTATCATTAATACTATAATTACAGTTGAGCCGTGCAAATTTGTCCCACTGAAGTAGGTCTCAGTCTCAAAAAGGTTGGTGACCCCTGTGCTACAGTATATTAGCTGGAGAGGGTCCTCTGGACAGGTTCAAAAAACAAAACATTGTATAAACGTCCAGAGTACCAGACTTAACTTTTTTCCCCTACCTGGATTATAGAACAAGCATCAAGATACTACAATAGGCATATTTGAACAAAACTATAACAAAGGTGTGAAAAAGCTCAAACTGATATTGTCAACTAGCCCTGGAGCTGATTAAAGCCCTGATTATGATGACCGAGAGAATCAACCACCTCATAACTGTTCAAGAAGAGGTATTGTTCTTTTATTATTATTATTATTATTATTATTATTATTATTATTATTATTATTATTATTATTATTATTATTATTATTATTATTATTATCTAATTAACCTTTTTAATTTAAAATTATAATCTTATTAACTCGTTTTTTTTAACCTCCTTGTGTTTTATTTCCAGTCTGGGACAGAGATAGCAGCTGACTTCTTCCTCTTCAGGGAAATCCACCAGATCACATGCAGCTAAGAAGTCTGTGATGACTTAACTCTGAACTTTTCCAGGGACCTGTCCCACCTGGAAGAGCAGGTCCAAGAAGAGGTTGTGAGTAATGAGGACAAATACAGC
The DNA here is from genome assembly GCA_038048925.1 of Garcialebias charrua. Classification (NCBI taxonomy): domain Eukaryota; kingdom Metazoa; phylum Chordata; class Actinopteri; order Cyprinodontiformes; family Rivulidae; genus Garcialebias; species Garcialebias charrua. Next base: position 39,316 of record JBBPBX010003840.1, on the reverse strand, counting down.
CACACTGCTGCTACTGTTGTTATTGACATGAATTTATCCACCGCTGGAGATATTCACTTCAACTAGATCTGTGCTTTTAGCAGAAAATGTGGACAAATTGTTTTTTTTTTTGGGCAAAAACTTAAAACTTGATGTAAACAGTCTGTTGCTGCCTATTGTTCTGGTTCTGACTGTTAATTGTATTTATTAAATTTTTTATTATTGTTAGTATAGTTTATTTATTGTAAAGAGTGCCGTTTATTTAAAATATCACCCAAATGGGTCACTTTTATTTATTTTTATACAAACGTATTGTTTACTTGGCATATTTTCAAAATAAAATTTTTGTAAGTCTTTACTTTTTCTTTTTTTTATGTATCGAAAGTTAACCGAACCAAATTGTGATTTTAGTGTACCGTTACACCCCTAGAAGATGGCAATTGTGAGGGTAAAATAGTGTGTGTGTGTGTGTGTGTGTGTGTGTGTGTGTGTGTGTGTGTTTTGAAGTAACATTGTCTTTATTGTACATGTGTTCCAGTGGTTCCTGCCTCTGTTTAGAGCTGATTAAGAAGAAGAAGCTCCTCAAGACTGAAGGCCTGATGTTGACCAGCAGGACCTAGAGCATTTTATCATAAAGTGGAAGAAAAGACCTGTAGACCAGTCTGGTGGGTGACCAATTTAATATGGAGGAGACCGATATCAGATTTTAGGTCACTTCAGTTTCTTTAAAGAGTGAGGAGGCTTAAAAAAAAACTTACCAGGAACCCAGATTTAAAAATTCACAAAGGCAGTTCCAGCTCTTCAAAGACTGACGTTAGCGAGGACGATGAAGAGGATGGTGAAATGACCAATCCTGACTCTCTGATAAAGAACTCATCAGGCTCTGAATCAGAACGTGAAGACAGTATGAAAGACAGGATGGAGAGCAGGGCTCCTGAATCAGAGGTAAAAACTGTCAACAAATCTTTGAGCTGCTCTGAGTGTGGTAAGCAGTATGTCAGTAACCGGACTCTTCAAAGACACATGACAAGTCATTCAGGAGTGAAGTCTTCAAGCTGTCTGCTGAATAAGAAATGTGTTAGAGAGAAGAAAAATGTAGAGTCACGCAGGAACGTCCAGGCAAGACCAAAATCAATAAGCTGTGATGACTGTGGTAAAAAAATTACTTTCAAATCACATTTAATCTTACACATGAGAGTCCACACTGGAGATAAACTATTTCCTTGTGAACTTTGTGGACATAGATTTAGTCAGAAGAATGCTTTAAACTCACACATGAGAGTCCACACAGGAGACAAGCCATTTCCTTGTGAACTTTGTGGACATAGATTTAATCAGAAGAATGCTTTAAACTCACACATGAGAGTCCACACAGGAGACAAGCCGTTTCCTTGTGAACTTTGTGGACAAATATTTAGTCAAAAGGCAAATTTAAACACACACATGAGAGTCCACACAGGAGACAAGCTGTTTCCTTGTGAACGTTGTGGACAAAGATTTAGTCAAAAGGCACATTTAATCTCACACATGAGAGTCCACACAGGAGACAAGCCGTTTCCTTGTAGACTTTGTGGACAAAGATTTAATCATAAGTCAAGTTTAAACTCACACATGAGAGTCCACACAGGAGACAAGCTGTTTCCTTGTGGACTTTGTGGACAAAGATTCAATCATAAAACAAGTTTAAACTCACACATGAGAGTCCACACAGGAGACAAGCCATTTCCTTGTGTACTTTGTGGACAAAGATTTAATCATAAAACAAGTTTAAACTCACACATGAGAGTCCACACAGGAGACAAGCCATTTCCTTGTGAACTTTGCGGACAAAGATTTAGTCAGAATAAACATTTAAACAGACACATAACAGTCCACACAGGAGACAAACCATTTCCTTGTGAACTTTGCGGACAAAGATTTAGTCAGAAGACACAATTAAACAGACACATAACAGTCCACACAGGAGATAAACCATTTCCTTGTGAAGTTTGCGGACAAAGATTTAGTCGGAAGGACAAATTAAACTTACACATGAGAGTCCACACAGGAGACAAACCATTTCCTTGTGAACTTTGTGGACAAAGATTCAGTCAGAAGGACAATTTAAACTTACACATGAGAGTCCACACAGGAGAGAAGCCGTTTCCTTGTGAACTTTGTGGACAAAGATTTAGTCAGAATGCAAGTTTAAACTCACACATGAGAGTCCACACAGGAGACAAGCCGTTTCCTTGTGAACTTTGCGGACATAGATTTAGTCATAAGTCTAGTTTAAACAGACACATGAGAGTCCATACAGGAGAAAAGCCGTTTCCTTGTGAACTTTGTGGACTGAGATTTAGTCATAAGACTAGTTTAAACTCACACATGAGAGTCCACACAGGAGACAAGCCGTTTCTTTGTGGACTTTGCGGACAACGATTTAGTCATAAGACTAGTTTAAACTCACACATGAGAGTCCACACAGGAGACAAGCCATTTCCTTGTGAACTTTGTGGACAAAGATTTAGTCAAAAGGCACATTTAATCTCACACTTGAGAGTCCACACAGGAGACAAGCCATTTCCTTGTGGACTTTGTGGACAAAGATTTAGTCAGAAGGACAAATTAAACTCACACATGAGAGTCCACACAGGAGACAAGCCATTTCCTTGAGAACTTTGTGGTCAAAGATTTAGTCAAAAGGCAAGATTAAACTCACACATGAGAGTCCACACAGGAGACAAGCCATTTCCTTGTGGACTTTGTGGACAAAGATTTAGTCAGAAGGACAAATTAAACTCACACTTGAGCGTCCACACAGGAGACAAGCCATTTCTTTGTGGACTTTGTGGACAAAGATTTAGTTGGAAGGACCGTTTAAACTCGCACATGAGAGTCCACACAGGAGACAAGCCGTTTCCTTGTGAACTTTGTGGACAAAGATTTAGTCAAAAAGCAAATTTAAACTCGCACATGAGCGTCCACACAGGAGACAAGCCATTTCCTTGTGAACTTTGTGGATAAAGATTTAGCCAAAAGGCAAATTTAAACTCGCACGAGAGTCCACACAAGAGTGAAAACGTAACAGAACCTAATAAATGGGGATGCACTGATCCACTTTAAAAAAAAAATTTTTTTTTACTTCCAATCTGATCCCGATAGCTAAATCTGGATATACAGGTAGTCCCCGACTTACGAGTGAGTTCCGTCCCTAGGGGGCGCTCGTATGTCAAAAATTCGTAAGTAGGATCACATAGTAAAAAAAAACATTTTTATTTATTTTTAAATAAATGAATACATGTACAGTACTGTACAGTCACCAAGCACTTAGCCTATCCTAACACAGTTTTTAAAAAATGAAGGAATAAGTTGAATTGTCTCCCTTTCACATAAAGGGAGCTAGCTCCCTTTATGGGAATGGAGCCTGCAGGGAGGAGGGAGACAAATCAACTCACTCCTTCATGTTTAAAAACTGTGTTAGGATAGGCTAAGTGCTTGGTGACTGTACAGTACTGTACATTTATCAATTTATTAAAAATATACAGTATTTACAGTATTTTTATTTTTTATATTTTTAATTTATAAATAGATAAATGTACAGTACTGTACAGTCACCAAGCACTTAGCCTATCCTAACACAGTTAAAGAGTCAGTTGAATTGTCTTCCTCCTCCCCAGCAGGCTCCATTCACATAAAGGGAATTACTTTCACTTTATGTGAAAGGGAGACAATTCAACTCACTCCTTCATCTTTAAAAACTGTGTTAGGATAGAGTAGGTGATTGGTGACTGTACAGTATTGTACATGTATTCATTTATTTAAAAATATATATATATATTGTTTTTTTTTAATGAGATGCATACTCGTAAGTCCGGGACCTCGTAAGTAAGAGCACTCGTAAGTCGGGGACTACCTGTAGGCTGGTCCCATTCTGATATCATCATTGATTTTATGAGGCTCTAATAATCTCCTCTCAAGCACAGTTTGTACAAATATATGCATGCATGTCCTAAAAGGCAACTTGATGTAAGTTACATTATTGTTGGAAAAGTTTCAATGTTAGAATTAACTTCTGCTAACACAAAACATGTTTTTATTTATTTTTATTCCGTCTGGCCGGGGTCGGGCTGCCTGCTATGTGTTCAGCGAGAGGAACAGATGGCTGAAGCCACGGAGCTCGAATGTCCAACATAAAACTAAATAAATTTACTGTGGTTTAATGTGGCTCTGCACACATTGCACACTGCTGTCTTGCTTTGTGATGTTTCTGGTGTAAAATGCTTTTACACAGCGGACCTTTCGATGAGAAGTTGGTTAGCGAACTGCTAGCCACAGTGCTGCACACTCAGTCCTTATGTTCTAGCTGCCCACAAACTATGAAATGGATTTCCTGAATGTGAGGTGGGTCTTATTACTCTGGGTTCATGAATGGTAAATGGTAAATGGAGCTTATTTATATAGCGCTTTCCAGCCCCCTGTGAGGAGCCCCAAAGCGCTTTACAATACCAACCATCCACCCATTCATACACATATTCATACACCGGTAGCGGCGACTGCCATGCAAGGCGCCTTCCAGTCCTACCGGGAGCAACTCGGGGTTAAGTGTCTTGCCCAGGGACACAACGACACATGGTGCGGGGAACCGGGATTCGAACCTCCAACCTTCCGATTGGGGGACGACTGCCTATACCACTACGCCACGGCCGTAACACACCTCCGTTCAGTAAATCCATTCCATAATTTGAAGCCAACGTTCAGAGCAGCTGGCAGGGAATCACACGAGAAGTTTCAGCAGAGACATGCATGATGGATCAGAAATCTCTGCAGGTTGGATCAGAAAAATCCGATACGTAAATTATGCTGGAATCGGATGTCTATACCAGATCGGATTAGCCCCATCCCTAATAATAAAATAACTTATAGGCCATGAGATCCAACTGTTATCTTAACACCCAATAAAATTTGTTTTGATTTTATAAAATATATTCTGTGCCAATTTTCAACAAGTTCCCAATCTATGATTTGCTCCTAGTTTCTTAAGAATACTTTAAAAACAAACTAATTTAACCTTAAATCATAATTTGGACTATGTTGGTTCTAAAATACTGGTTCAATGGTTGTGCAATATGTGGAGAGAACCTACCAACCAATCAAATTACTTGTTTTTTCAAACAGTCAGACCCCATGAAATGTTATTTGTGTAATTCCTGAGGGATATGTGATTTAATCAGTTAGTTACTTGGTTAATTAACAGGTATCTCATGCAAATGAGCTAATTGTGTTTTATTGAGACTAACCTTATAGTTTTTTTTATAAATTACTACAGTGCCATTGATGTAAGCTGAATAAAACCCTGATGCATGCTCAATTATCCAGGTAGAAAAATCTCAAAAAGCTAAGTCTGTTCCTCTGGACATTCAAAAAAACAAAACAAAACAAAGCAAAAAAACTGTAGAAACGTTTCGTCTTTCGTCCGAAAGACTTCCTCAGTCTGAGTTGCTGTATTCAGCTCAGTCTTATAAATCTGGCATCTGTACTCATCCCTTTAGTTGGCACCTCAGAACACCACATACAGAACACCATGGACTTTGTGGATAAGGTGAGGGATGTCATCATGGAGACTGATGAAACAATGGTCTCTTTTGATGTCACATCACTCTTTACGTGCATTCCTGTTGATGAGGCAGTAGAGGTGGTCTGTTTAAGGTTAAAATCAGACACAACTCTGAGGCCCTGTACACACGTAGCCGGATATCAGTAAAACCGAACAGTTTATCATGCGGTTTGGCCTTTCATCTACACGTGAACTCCGGTTGATGTAACTATAAACGAATAATAACAAAACTCCGACCAAAGTGGAGATTTGAGAACTCTCCGCTTTCGAGTCTGCGTCTGGACTTCAGAACCGGAGGTTTCTGCTCCACCTCCTCCAGCTGTTGCGGCGCTGACAGTCACACAATGCTCTAAAAAAAGCGCTAAAAAGTCAACATACCTGCTCTGACATGATTCCCAGTCGACATTTTCCTGCGTTTTATTAACTTTGTACTCCAACACGGTATTTAATAGTAGTTCAACCTCACAGTCTGTCCACACAAACTAAAGAAAATAAATAACAAGAAGTGTGGCTGGGTTGAAGGGTTGTGACAGCACTGCACTGCCACCTATGGGTTAAGCATATTCTTTACAACGGTCTGTGGTGGAAAAAAACGGGACATGTAGACAAACATTTTAAATATCTGAACATGTATGGACAGAGATTTTTTTTTTCTCGCAAATATTCGTTTTTCAAACACCAGGCTACGTGTGTACAGGGCCTGAGCAACAGGACCACACTTTCAACAGAACAACTGTGTCAACTCTTGAAACTGTGCCTGCAGTCAACCTACTTCACACATGGGGAGCAATATTATAGGCAGAAACATAGGTGTGCTATGGGGTCTCCAGTTTCTCCTATTGTTGCCAACCTGTACATGGAGGAGGTAGAAAAGAAAGCCTTGACTTCCTTTTCAGGGAGACCACCAAGTCATTGGTTCAGGTATGTTGATGACACCTGGGTTAAAATTAAATCTCAGGAAGTCCAACATTTCACTGATCACATCAACTCTGTGGATAAATATATCAAGTTCACACGAGAAGATGTAAGAAAATGGCAGGTTGGCTTTCTTGGACTGTGAGGTCTCAGTTTCTGATAGAGGAAATTTGCAAACTGAGGTGTACCGCAAACCCACCCACACAGACCAGTATTTACAGTTTGACTCCCATCACCCTCTGGAGCACAAGTTAGGAGTCATCAGGACTCTGTACCACAGAGCAGACAGCGTCCCCACTAACTCAGCAGCCAGACAGAAGGAGAAATCACACACAAAACAGGCTCTAGGGAAATGTGGATATCCTAACTGGGCCTTCCTGAAAGCAGAGAAGAAACCCAAACAGGACTCCAGCCAGCCATCAGGTGAAAAGAAGGAACCCAGACCCAGACCAGTGGTCATTCCGTATGTTGCGGGAGTTTCAGAGACATTGAGACGTTTATTTTCTAAACACAACGTCCCAGTGGCTTTTAAACCCCAAAATACATTACGGCAAAGACTGGTTCATCCCAAAGATCCAGTCCCCCGGCACAAACAGAGTAATATTGTGTATGCTGTTCAGTGTCAGGAGGGCTGTGATCAGTCTTACATCGGGGAAACTAAACAGCCACTGGCCAAAAGGATGGCCCAGCACAGAAGATCAACATCATCAGGTCAGGACTCTGCGGTCTACACTCATCTCCAGGCCAGCGGTCACTCTTTCAGGGATGAAGATGTTCACATCCTTGATAGAGAAGAACAATGACATTCTTTACAATAAATAAACTATACTAACAATAATAAAAATCTTAATAAATACAATAACAGCCAGAACCTGAACAATAAGCAGCAACACACTGTTTACAATCTAACTAATCAAGTTTAAAGTTTTTGTCCAAAAAGATCAACTTGTCCACATTTTCTGCTAAAAGCACAGATCTAGTTACAGTGAATATCTCCAGTGGTGGAGAAAATCATCTCAATAACAACAGTAGCTTGACCTAGTTCAAAACGTATTCAAACTCTTCTAAAAACGACGCATCAACAAACACGTTTTCACACTCACTTTCTTCTGTGCGGTGTCTGGAAACCTCCGCCAATCTGACCCTGATGGCTCCAATGGACAGAGGATGCTGGCCAGAGACAAACCAACTGGACTTTATTATTTCTGCCCTGCGCACAGGTCTTTGTAGCACGCTCTGTTTGGAGGTCATCAGGAGCAGGTATGGGGAGAAACCGGTCGTTTCTGCACCAAATAATGATAGGGATTTGTAAACACCTTCATTTAAACACCTTCACCTAGAACAAGAACCACACAAAGAAACAAGAAATGATTATAATTTAGTCACACTTTGCAAAGGGGATATCACTTCAAACTCGCTTGGAGCCAGGCTCAACCGTGTTTGAAGCAAGTCCGAATTGGTCTGTGTGTGCTAGGATTTTATTCTCTCAAAAAGTAGGACAGAGGTGAGGTGTTCTCTGCTATAACAATGATTTTGTTAGAGTACATTAATAAAATAAGTTTTATATGATAAATGTTAAAAACTCTATCATTAATACTATAATTACAGTTGAGCCGTGCAAATTTGTCCCACTGAAGTAGGTCTCAGTCTCAAAAAGGTTGGTGACCCCTGTGCTACAGTATATTAGCTGGAGAGGGTCCTCTGGACAGGTTCAAAAAACAAAACATTGTATAAACGTCCAGAGTACCAGACTTAACTTTTTTCCCCTACCTGGATTATAGAACAAGCATCAAGATACTACAATAGGCATATTTGAACAAAACTATAACAAAGGTGTGAAAAAGCTCAAACTGATATTGTCAACTAGCCCTGGAGCTGATTAAAGCCCTGATTATGATGACCGAGAGAATCAACCACCTCATAACTGTTCAAGAAGAGGTATTGTTCTTTTATTATTATTATTATTATTATTATTATTATTATTATTATTATTATTATTATTATTATTATTATTATTATTATTATTATTATCTAATTAACCTTTTTAATTTAAAATTATAATCTTATTAACTCGTTTTTTTTAACCTCCTTGTGTTTTATTTCCAGTCTGGGACAGAGATAGCAGCTGACTTCTTCCTCTTCAGGGAAATCCACCAGATCACATGCAGCTAAGAAGTCTGTGATGACTTAACTCTGAACTTTTCCAGGGACCTGTCCCACCTGGAAGAGCAGGTCCAAGAAGAGGTTGTGAGTAATGAGGACAAATACAGCCACACTGCTGCTACTGTTGTTATTGACATGAATTTATCCACCGCTGGAGATATTCACTTCAACTAGATCTGTGCTTTTAGCAGAAAATGTGGACAAATTGTTTTTTTTTTTGGGCAAAAACTTAAAACTTGATGTAAACAGTCTGTTGCTGCCTATTGTTCTGGTTCTGACTGTTAATTGTATTTATTAAATTTTTTATTATTGTTAGTATAGTTTATTTATTGTAAAGAGTGCCGTTTATTTAAAATATCACCCAAATGGGTCACTTTTATTTATTTTTATACAAACGTATTGTTTACTTGGCATATTTTCAAAATAAAATTTTTGTAAGTCTTTACTTTTTCTTTTTTTTATGTATCGAAAGTTAACCGAACCAAATTGTGATTTTAGTGTACCGTTACACCCCTAGAAGATGGCAATTGTGAGGGTAAAATAGTGTGTGTGTGTGTGTGTGTGTGTGTGTGTGTGTGTGTTTTGAAGTAACATTGTCTTTATTGTACATGTGTTCCAGTGGTTCCTGCCTCTGTTTAGAGCTGATTAAGAAGAAGAAGCTCCTCAAGACTGAAGGCCTGATGTTGACCAGCAGGACCTAGAGCATTTTATCATAAAGTGGAAGAAAAGACCTGTAGACCAGTCTGGTGGGTGACCAATTTAATATGGAGGAGACCGATATCAGATTTTAGGTCACTTCAGTTTCTTTAAAGAGTGAGGAGGCTTAAAAAAAAACTTACCAGGAACCCAGATTTAAAAATTCACAAAGGCAGTTCCAGCTCTTCAAAGACTGACGTTAGCGAGGACGATGAAGAGGATGGTGAAATGACCAATCCTGACTCTCTGATAAAGAACTCATCAGGCTCTGAATCAGAACGTGAAGACAGTATGAAAGACAGGATGGAGAGCAGGGCTCCTGAATCAGAGGTAAAAACTGTCAACAAATCTTTGAGCTGCTCTGAGTGTGGTAAGCAGTATGTCAGTAACCGGACTCTTCAAAGACACATGACAAGTCATTCAGGAGTGAAGTCTTCAAGCTGTCTGCTGAATAAGAAATGTGTTAGAGAGAAGAAAAATGTAGAGTCACGCAGGAACGTCCAGGCAAGACCAAAATCAATAAGCTGTGATGACTGTGGTAAAAAAATTACTTTCAAATCACATTTAATCTTACACATGAGAGTCCACACTGGAGATAAACTATTTCCTTGTGAACTTTGTGGACATAGATTTAGTCAGAAGAATGCTTTAAACTCACACATGACTGACCCAGACATCATCCAACTACAGAAGTCGGATCCTGCTATCAACTCCATGATACTGTACCTGACTGATCCGAACAAAAATAGTCCGTCTAAAGACGACCTGGATTCCGATCCAGACCTTAAGGTCCTCTATCAGCTGCGCAAACAGCTAAAACTAATCAAGGGCATCTTAACTTTCGCTCATGGACCAACGTCCTCACCTTGTGAACTTTGTGGACATAGATTTAGTCAGAAGAATGCTTTAAACTCACACATGAGAGTCCACACAGGAGACAAGCCATTTCCTTGTGAACTTTGTGGACATAGATTTAATCAGAAGAATGCTTTAAACTCACACATGAGAGTCCACACAGGAGACAAGCCGTTTCCTTGTGAACTTTGTGGACAAATATTTAGTCAAAAGGCAAATTTAAACACACACATGAGAGTCCACACAGGAGACAAGCTGTTTCCTTGTGAACGTTGTGGACAAAGATTTAGTCAAAAGGCACATTTAATCTCACACATGAGAGTCCACACAGGAGACAAGCCGTTTCCTTGTAGACTTTGTGGACAAAGATTTAATCATAAGTCAAGTTTAAACTCACACATGAGAGTCCACACAGGAGACAAGCTGTTTCCTTGTGGACTTTGTGGACAAAGATTCAATCATAAAACAAGTTTAAACTCACACATGAGAGTCCACACAGGAGACAAGCCATTTCCTTGTGAACTTTGCGGACAAAGATTTAGTCAGAATAAACATTTAAACAGACACATAACAGTCCACACAGGAGACAAACCATTTCCTTGTGAACTTTGCGGACAAAGATTTAGTCAGAAGACACAATTAAACAGACACATAACAGTCCACACAGGAGATAAACCATTTCCTTGTGAAGTTTGCGGACAAAGATTTAGTCGGAAGGACAAATTAAACTTACACATGAGAGTCCACACAGGAGACAAACCATTTCCTTGTGAACTTTGTGGACAAAGATTCAGTCAGAAGGACAATTTAAACTTACACATGAGAGTCCACACAGGAGAGAAGCCGTTTCCTTGTGAACTTTGTGGACAAAGATTTAGTCAGAATGCAAGTTTAAACTCACACATGAGAGTCCACACAGGAGACAAGCCGTTTCCTTGTGAACTTTGCGGACATAGATTTAGTCATAAGTCTAGTTTAAACAGACACATGAGAGTCCATACAGGAGAAAAGCCGTTTCCTTGTGAACTTTGTGGACTGAGATTTAGTCATAAGACTAGTTTAAACTCACACATGAGAGTCCACACAGGAGACAAGCCGTTTCTTTGTGGACTTTGCGGACAACGATTTAGTCATAAGACTAGTTTAAACTCACACATGAGAGTCCACACAGGAGACAAGCCATTTCCTTGTGAACTTTGTGGACAAAGATTTAGTCAAAAGGCACATTTAATCTCACACTTGAGAGTCCACACAGGAGACAAGCCATTTCCTTGTGGACTTTGTGGACAAAGATTTAGTCAGAAGGACAAATTAAACTCACACATGAGAGTCCACACAGGAGACAAGCCATTTCCTTGAGAACTTTGTGGTCAAAGATTTAGTCAAAAGGCAAGATTAAACTCACACATGAGAGTCCACACAGGAGACAAGCCATTTCCTTGTGGACTTTGTGGACAAAGATTTAGTCAGAAGGACAAATTAAACTCACACTTGAGCGTCCACACAGGAGACAAGCCATTTCTTTGTGGACTTTGTGGACAAAGATTTAGTTGGAAGGACCGTTTAAACTCGCACATGAGAGTCCACACAGGAGACAAGCCGTTTCCTTGTGAACTTTGTGGACAAAGATTTAGTCAAAAAGCAAATTTAAACTCGCACATGAGCGTCCACACAGGAGACAAGCCATTTCCTTGTGAACTTTGTGGATAAAGATTTAGCCAAAAGGCAAATTTAAACTCGCACGAGAGTCCACACAAGAGTGAAAACGTAACAGAACCTAATAAATGGGGATGCACTGATCCACTTTAAAAAAAAATTTTTTTTTTACTTCCAATCTGATCCCGATAGCTAAATCTGGATATACAGGTAGTCCCCGACTTACGAGTGAGTTCCGTCCCTAGGGGGCGCTCGTATGTCAAAAATTCGTAAGTAGGATCACATAGTAAAAAAAAACATTTTTATTTTTTTTTAAATAAATGAATACATGTACAGTACTGTACAGTCACCAAGCACTTAGCCTATCCTAACACAGTTTTTAAAAAATGAAGGAATAAGTTGAATTGTCTCCCTTTCACATAAAGGGAGCTAGCTCCCTTTATGGGAATGGAGCCTGCAGGGAGGAGGGAGACAAATCAACTCACTCCTTCATGTTTAAAAACTGTGTTAGGATAGGCTAAGTGCTTGGTGACTGTACAGTACTGTACATTTATCAATTTATTAAAAATATACAGTATTTACAGTATTTTTATTTTTTATATTTTTAATTTATAAATAGATAAATGTACAGTACAGGTAGTCCCCGATTTACGAGCGCTCTGATCTGCGAGGTTCCAGACTTACGAGCTGCACATTTTTGGAAAAAACGAAAAAAATACTGAGTTTTCATGTGTTTTTTCACTTCAGTTAGCAAGTTAAGCATATAAACACACGTTTCCGATCATTTTTATGCACTCAAAAGTAGTTTTTAGATGAAAATAGAGTGTTTTTAGGTGCGCTAGCGAAAACCGTTCCAATTTACGAGCGGATTTCCGGATTTACGAGCGAAATGGCGGCCGTTCCAAATTACGAGATTTCCGGTTTACGAGCGCCTCGTTGTGACGGATCTCGCTCGTAAATCGGGGACTACCTGTACTGTACAGTCACCAAGCACTTAGCCTATCCTAACACAGTTAAAGAGTCAGTTGAATTGTCTTCCTCCTCCCCAGCAGGCTCCATTCACATAAAGGGAATTACTTTCACTTTATGTGAAAGGGAGACAATTCAACTCACTCCTTCATCTTTAAAAACTGTGTTAGGATAGAGTAGGTGATTGGTGACTGTACAGTATTGTACATGTATTCATTTATTTAAATATATATATATATATATATATTGTTTTTTTTTAATGAGATGCATACTCGTAAGTCCGGGACCTCGTAAGTAAGAGCACTCGTAAGTCGGGGACTACCTGTAGGCTGGTCCCATTCTGATATCATCATTGATTTTATGAGGCTCTAATAATCTCCTCTCAAGCACAGTTTGTACAAATATATGCATGCATGTCCTAAAAGGCAACTTGATGTAAGTTACATTATTGTTGGAAAAGTTTCAATGTTAGAATTAACTTCTGCTAACACAAAACATGTTTTTATTTATTTTTATTCCGTCTGGCCGGGGTCGGGCTGCCTGCTATGTGTTCAGCGAGAGGAACAGATGGCTGAAGCCACGGAGCTCGAATGTCCAACATAAAACTAAATAAATTTACTGTGGTTTAATGTGGCTCTGCACACATTGCACACTGCTGTCTTGCTTTGTGATGTTTCTGGTGTAAAATGCTTTTACACAGCGGACCTTTCGATGAGAAGTTGGTTAGCGAACTGCTAGCCACAGTGCTGCACACTCAGTCCTTATGTTCTAGCTGCCCACAAACTATGAAATGGATTTCCTGAATGTGAGGTGGGTCTTATTACTCTGGGTTCATGAATGGTAAATGGTAAATGGAGCTTATTTATATAGCGCTTTCCAGCCCCCTGTGAGGAGCCCCAAAGCGCTTTACAATACCAACCATCCACCCATTCATACACATATTCATACACCGGTAGCGGCGACTGCCATGCAAGGCGCCTTCCAGTCCTACCGGGAGCAACTCGGGGTTAAGTGTCTTGCCCAGGGACACAACGACACATGGTGCGGGGAACCGGGATTCGAACCTCCAACCTTCCGATTGGGGGACGACTGCCTATACCACTACGCCACGGCCGTAACACACCTCCGTTCAGTAAATCCATTCCATAATTTGAAGCCAACGTTCAGAGCAGCTGGCAGGGAATCACACGAGAAGTTTCAGCAGAGACATGCATGATGGATCAGAAATCTCTGCAGGTTGGATCAGAAAAATCCGATACGTAAATTATGCTGGAATCGGATGTCTATACCAGATCGGATTAGCCCCATCCCTAATAATAAAATAACTTATAGGCCATGAGATCCAACTGTTATCTTAACACCCAATAAAATTTGTTTTGATTTTATAAAATATATTCTGTGCCAATTTTCAACAAGTTCCCAATCTATGATTTGCTCCTAGTTTCTTAAGAATACTTTAAAAACAAACTAATTTAACCTTAAATCATAATTTGGACTATGTTGGTTCTAAAATACTGGTTCAATGGTTGTGCAATATGTGGAGAGAACCTACCAACCAATCAAATTACTTGTTTTTTCAAACAGTCAGACCCCATGAAATGTTATTTGTGTAATTCCTGAGGGATATGTGATTTAATCAGTTAGTTACTTGGTTAATTAACAGGTATCTCATGCAAATGAGCTAATTGTGTTTTATTGAGACTAACCTTATAGTTTTTTTTATAAATTACTACAGTGCCATTGATGTAAGCTGAATAAAACCCTGATGCATGCTCAATTATCCAGGTAGAAAAATCTCAAAAAGCTAAGTCTGTTCCTCTGGACATTCAAAAAAACAAAACAAAACAAAGCAAAAAAACTGTAGAAACGTTTCGTCTTTCGTCCGAAAGACTTCCTCAGTCTGAGTTGCTGTATTCAGCTCAGTCTTATAAATCTGGCATCTGTACTCATCCCTTTAGTTGGCACCTCAGAACACCACATACAGAACACCATGGACTTTGTGGATAAGGTGAGGGATGTCATCATGGAGACTGATGAAACAATGGTCTCTTTTGATGTCACATCACTCTTTACGTGCATTCCTGTTGATGAGGCAGTAGAGGTGGTCTGTTTAAGGTTAAAATCAGACACAACTCTGAGGCCCTGTACACACGTAGCCGGATATCAGTAAAACCGAACAGTTTATCATGCGGTTTGGCCTTTCATCTACACGTGAACTCCGGTTGATGTAACTATAAACGAATAATAACAAAACTCCGACCAAAGTGGAGATTTGAGAACTCTCCGCTTTCGAGTCTGCGTGTGGACTTCAGAACCGGAGGTTTCTGCTCCACCTCCTCCAGCTGTTGCGGCGCTGACAGTCACACAATGCTCTAAAAAAAAGCGCTAAAAAGTCAACATACCTGCTCTGACATGATTCCCAGTCGACATTTTCCTGCGTTTTATTAACTTTGTACTCCAACACGGTATTTAATAGTAGTTCAACCTCACAGTCTGTCCACACAAACTAAAGAAAATAAATAACAAGAAGTGTGGCTGGGTTGAAGGGTTGTGACAGCACTGCACTGCCACCTATGGGTTAAGCATATTCTTTACAACGGTCTGTGGTGGAAAAAAACGGGACATGTAGACAAACATTTTAAATATCTGAACATGTATGGACAGAGATTTTTTTTTTCTCGCAAATATTCGTTTTTCAAACACCAGGCTACGTGTGTACAGGGCCTGAGCAACAGGACCACACTTTCAACAGAACAACTGTGTCAACTCTTGAAACTGTGCCTGCAGTCAACCTACTTCACACATGGGGAGCAATATTATAGGCAGAAACATGGGTGTGCTATGGGGTCTCCAGTTTCTCCTATTGTTGCCAACCTGTACATGGAGGAGGTAGAAAAGAAAGCCTTGACGTCCTTTTCAGGGAGACCACCAAGTCATTGGTTCAGGTATGTTGACGACACCTGGGTTAAAATTAAATCTCAGGAAGTCCAACATTTCACTGATCACATCAACTCTGTGGATAAATATATCAAGTTCACACGAGAAGATGTAAAAAATGGCAGGTTGGCTTTCTTGGACTGTGAGGTCTCAGTTTCTGATAGAGGAAATTTGCAAACTGAGGTGTACCGCAAACCCACCCACACAGACCAGTATTTACAGTTTGACTCCCATCACCCTCTGGAGCACAAGTTAGGAGTCATCAGGACTCTGTATCACAGAGCAGACAGCGTCCCCACTAACTCAGCAGCCAGACAGAAGGAGAAATCACACACAAAACAGGCTCTAGAGAAATGTGGATATCCTAACTGGGCCTTCCTGAAAGCAGAGAAGAAACCCAAACAGGACTCCAGCCAGCCATCAGGTGAAAAGAAGGAACCCAGACCAGTGGTCATTCCGTATGTTGCGGGAGTTTCAGAGACATTGAGACGTTTATTTTCTAAACACAACGTCCCAGTGGCTTTTAAACCCCAAAATACATTACGGCAAAGACTGGTTCATCCCAAAGATCCAGTCCCCCGGCACAAACAGAGTAATATTGTGTATGCTGTTCAGTGTCAGGAGGGCTGTGATCAGTCTTACATCGGGGAAACTAAACAGCCACTGGCCAAAAGGATGGACCAGCACAGAAGATCAACATCATCAGGTCAGGACTCTGCAGTCTACACTCATCTCCAGGCCAGCGGTCACTCTTTCAGGGATGAAGATGTTCACATCCTTGATAGAGAAGAACAACGACATTCTTTACAATAAATAAACTATACTAACAATAATAAAAATCTTAATAAATACAATAACAGCCAGAACCTGAACAATAAGCAGCAACACACTGTTTACAATCTAACTAATCAAGTTTAAAGTTTTTGTCCAAAAAGATCAACTTGTCCACATTTTCTGCTAAAAGCACAGATCTAGTTACAGTGAATATCTCCAGTGGTGGAGAAAATCATCTCAATAACAACAGTAGCAGCAGTGTGGGTGTATTTGGCCTCATTACTCACAACAACCTCGTCTTGGACCTGCTCCTCCAGGTGTGGCAGGCCCTGGAAAAGTTCAGAGTTCAGTCATCACACATTTCTTAGCTGCAGGTGATCTCTGGTGCATTTCCCTGAAGAGGAAGAAGACAGCTGATAACTCTGTCCCAGACTGTAAATAAAACACACACAAAAAAGAGTTAATAATATTATAATTTTAAATAAAAAAGGTTAATTAGATGATAATAAAACAACAATACCTCTTCTTGAACGGTTAAGGTGGTTGAATCTCTCGGTCATCGTCATCATAAGGGCTTTAATCAGTTCCAGGGCTTGTTGACAATATCAGTTTTAGTTTTTTCATAAAGTGCTGAACTTTTTGGCTGAAGTGTTGACGTGATGGATGTTGTAGCGAGGCTCAATAACTTTAAAGCCTGCACATCAACAACATTCAGACGTAGATCCAGAGCTTTAAAAACTCCTACAGTTTGTGTTATTGCTCTGGACCGATCTGAATTACCTGATGAATGCTGTTTAAATGCTGTTGTTCGGTGTTTGTAACAAGCTGCTTTTATTGCTTGTAGAAGAGAGACGTTCACTATGGATGTTGTCGTTTCAAGTCCGTTAACAAGTCAGACGTGTTGCTGCTGCAGATCCAATCTCTGTGAAACAACGTCCACACACAGCTTTGGATTTGTGCTCGTCTTTTAACAAGAAAGCCATAACGTTCCCAAACTGGAGACCGCAACGATGCTAAGCTGCTAATGCTACGCGGGCTGCAAGATAATAGCGCCGTGCTGAAACTTGCCTAGGAATTTTAGTTACGCAGCTCATATATTCTCCCGTTAATAACATTTAATAAGTGAAAAAATAACGAAACGGTACGCAGGTGGACCGAACTGAACGTGCCGTACCGAAACGGTTCGGTACACCCACGTGTACCGTTACATCCCTACTGTCCACATCTGTAGGTTGTGTATTCTGAATGCTGTTTATGCTTTTTTCAGGGGAAATATGTATGTATGTATGTGTGATAATTAATTATATAATGATCCTTATGTGTGAGCCATCTTGTCGTATTCTGTGCCATTTGATCCGAATGCTATGTTATTATAATGCTTTGGTATCACTGTTTGTGGAATCATGATACCAGTAACAGCTGGGTAGATGCTGATCACGCCCCTCCCCATCCACTGTAAGGAACCTTGAGAAAGTTTTCTTTTATGTGAGACTGTTATTTATAGTAGCTGTCTGAGTTTGGTTCTGTAAACACTAAGACAAGACTAGGATCAGAACCAAGGCAGAACAAGCATTGGGAGTTTTGTGTACTTACATTGCATTTACTTTCTGTATTCTGACTGTTCCTCCAAAGCTTTGTGTTATTAGATTTGATGAAATCTATACCTGATCATTTGAGAATTAGTTTTTTCTGACATCTTTAATTTCTAATTTATTTTAACCCATTCCCTGTATACCAAATTATCCTTCAAAGGTAGTAGTAGTAGTTGCAACTTTTATCTGAATGACTACAAACTGAAAGGGTAACTGTGCTGTTGCAGACAAATAACTGTTGGAAATCATAATCAACAGTTTATTTTCTGACAATAGTCCGATGTCTTAATTAATTTTTTTCATATGTGTGATTAAAATGTTATGTTTTTCAGTAGTGATAATAGTTATGTCACATTTTATTAGTTGGTGTAGAGTAATAAAAATAAAGGCTGATTTTTTTTTTTATTCAATGAAACAATTATCCAAGAAAGTATCTTTTTATTGTTTTGCAGGCTTTAAAATAACAACAACAACCTCTTTCTCAATCATGGCATTCCACTTTGAAAAAAATTTCTATATTAGCTAATATTAAATTTTGCACAACATTACCTGATGCATGCTCAATAATCCAGGTAGAAAAATCTAAAAAAGCTAAGTCTGGTCCAGAGGACCAGACTTAGCTTTTTTAGATTTGCACAACGTTGTTGTTTAGTTTGTCACTGTTTTTTAATCTGAACATGTGTTCCTGCATAAAAACAGTGACAAACTAAACTAGTGGTGTTGTGCAAATGTGCCAATTTATTAGTAGCTCATGCAGCATTCTTTCACAGCAGAATGTTGTTGACAAGGAGTTGTTTTATAAACAATCACATTGGCTGAGTTGCAACAAATGTTGGTAGAGAATGAGATGCCATCCCACAACAGTGTGTGACCAAGCTGGTGAGCAGCATGAAGAAGTGCCAGGCTGTTGTGGCTGTGTATGGTTCTTCCACATGCTTCTGAGGCTCCAGTTTGTTCATGGAGTAAATTAAGTTGTCAACATGTTTTGTTTCTTAAGACTAAATTGTTGTATTCAATAAACAACACCAAACAAGAGTCAACAGCAGAATAAGATGTTTGGTTTTGTCAGAGATGTGACAAGTTTTACATGAGCATCATCATTTAGTTCATCTCAAATGACAAATTCATCCAAAACTCCTACTGTTCAAAATATTTCTGTGATAATTCAATCATGTTTTCAATCATTTTACAACAAGCTACAGTATTTGGTTTAATCATTGTTGAAAGTTTATTATCAAATTTCATACTTGATGATGTAAAAGCTTATGTTTTATTTTGCTGTATTTCTTTATTTTATTTTACTTTTGATCACAATAAAGCTTATGATTGTGGAATAGTTTGCATCCTGGTAATAATTTGAGTGAAATGCACTGATTTATTTTCAATAGAACAAAACATCTTCATTTTAATTTGAGACCTAATTTTAAGAATCTTAAATTGCTAGTGCCGTGCTACATGTCCAAATTCTTAGTTTACATGTGTTCAAATGCTCCATAAATCAACCAGAAATGGACCTTTAGATGACAGTTTAAAAAAAAAAACATTTAGTGACCACCATCATTATTAGTGTTTTTACATCAAGAATCAATTTAGATTCAACTCTGTAAGACCAATGACATTTAATTGATTCACTTCAATTAGTTTTTGCTGTCTAGATAAAGAACCATTAAGAGGGAGGAGTGGGATCTCTCCAAAACTTTTGAACTTCCATGTTTCCCTGAAAACGGTCCTCAGAGGGATGGTGAAACCCTGACGACTCTCAGGTTCCAGCAGATGCTTCTTCCATTGTTAGGCAGGATTCACAGGTTTCAGGTTTTCCAGCTCACACTTTTTATTCTTTGTATGTACATCTACAAATGATCAAGTTTCTGAGTCAACCCAGTTCAAGATGGCCGCCACAGCCACCTGACCTTAGAAACAAAAAGTTGTCTATAATTCATGAAAAAAGGCCTCATCAACAGCCCTATTCTTTTCCTCCATAAAATAAGTTGTATTCTGACGTGTTTTTGTGTTTTAAAAACTGTTTCTCTATGATCTGCTGTCTTTGCATGAATTCTGAAAATGTACTTTAGAAGTTTTAGTATAGATTAGACACTGATCACTGCAATCAGCTGCAGCTAGTAGAGTTCAAATGTTCAAAAGTTAGTTTCTAATTCATCAACTAGTTGAAGTCATAATTATTCAAGCAGCTAAAAAGTCTTGAAATCATTGGAAGTCATTAATTATTGACTGACTTCAGGTTAGTTTAGATCATTAGTTAGACACAATATATTTTCCTTATAATAATAATATTCTATATATTTTTGATGAAAATCAAATGGATCAAAGTGATAAAAGGAGTGAAATCCATCCAGATCCAGTGAAAATCTATTAAAAGAAGAGATCAAAGGCATGGTCTGATAAACAATCAGACAGGAAGGAAGGAAGGAAGGAAGGAAGGAAGGAAGGAAGGAAGGAAGGAAGGAAGGAAGGAAGGAAGGAAGGAAGGAAGGAAGGAAGGA
>JBBPBX010003840.1:0-18230 GCA_038048925.1 Garcialebias charrua | reverse complement strand
GGAAGGAAGGAAGGAAGGAAGGAAGGAAGGAAGGAAGGAAGGAAGGAAGGAAGGAAGGATGGATGGATGGATGGATGGATGGATGGATGGATGGATGGATGGATGGATGGATGGATGGAAAATGAAGAAGTGGACAGAGAAATGATCAAATGAAGCATTTAGTGTTTCCATTTGAACAGAGCAGCTGGAGCTGAAGCTTTTGATCCAGAGCAACACAACAGCTCTGCTTTCAAACCTCCACACACTTTCTGACGTCCACTCTGTCCACAGTGTTGGACGTGTCTCCATCCACTGGTGTTTGTTCTGGACGGCCCACTGGAGCAGGATCAGAGGCTTTCTGCTACTAAGACAACACTTTACACACACGAGGCTCTGAATGTTAGAAACCCTCTGACTAGAATACACTTCTTCTGTGTGAGCTTTGAGCTCAAACTGTGAATTTAATTCAAACTGGAGACCAGTCCACCTCCCAGCAGCACCACTGTTGGACTGGATTCTACAGGTGGACCTAAGAAACTGGACCTTCAAATGCCTGTGACATGCACGAACACAAAAAGAGGAAGAACATGTTAATATAGAATAAATTCTGCATAATATCCATGAATTAGTTCCATGGCATGGCCGGAGTGAAACAGGAAGTGACAACAAAGAGGAAGAAGTCTTTCAAAATCTTTGTTTCTACAAGATGTGACTCTTCTTCATCTTTCTTTAATAGTGACTGTGAATAATGTAAAGAAACATCAGACTCTGTGCTCCTGTCTGTGTTAGCTGTTGTAGCAATGATGTGTTTCCATGCAGGCGTTGTCATCTCTCCGTTCCTGCACATGCAAATATCTCCACAACTGTTCATGTGAGCTGCGTGAATTGATTCTGCCATACATCAGTAATGTTCTCTTTCCATGAATGCTTTAGTGTTTATCATGAAAACTGGATGTGACAGGAACTTGAAGAGAATTGATCCTGTTTCCATTAGAAAGACTCTCAGACACAGAAGCCCACAACCAGAAATAAAACATGATGTCATGTGTGTTCATGTCAAACTGACTGAAATGTGATCAAACTATTGATTTATTCATGAAGCTTTATTTAAGCAGGCAAACCCCGTTGAGAGCACACATAATAATAATAATAATAATATTATAATGAATTTAATTTATAACTTACTTTTCATTAACAAAAATCTCAAAGTGCTACAAAGTGCAACAAAAATCAAAGATCAAATAAAAACAAGTGATAAAATCAAGTAAAATCAATATCAACTTTAAGCCGTTTTTAAAGTCAACCAAAGACTGTGGAGCTCTCAGGCAGACAGAGAGATAGTTCCATAGGCGGGGGGCAGCCACACAGAATGCATCTCTCTGCATGCTCCTCCTGGGCCTGAAGGCAGCCTAACATGCATGTTTTTGAACATGTGAGCCTAACATGCATGTTTTTGAACATGTGAGCCTAACATGCATGTTTTTGAACATGTGAGCTGAAGTCAATAGTGTGCAGCTTCCAACAGGATGGAGGAGAAGAGAAGAAGGAAGACTTAGAGCTCCTGCTGAGGGAGCACTGGACGAGAGCTCACTCTGAAGAGTTCACAAACACCTCTCCTTTCCTCCTGTCACATCAATCAAGTGATGCAGCACATGCAGAGAGCTGCTGTCACTTGTGGCAGTGACATGAAGAAAAGTGAGCGAGACATTTTCTTCTAAACAACATCACTTCATCATTCTCCTTTCTGGCAGCAGTAAAGAGAAGCAGGTGAAGTGTGAGAAAATAAATCAACATCAAGTTATAAAGTTTTATTTTCTTCTTTACTTCTTAAATGCTGACATAAGTGGAGCTCAGGAACTGTTTGGTTCCTCCTCATGCATGTCATGTTGTGGAATGATGAGAATCAAACTCTTGAACTCTTGAGACTTGCAACAAAGGACTGGGAGCAGAGCAGCTGCACATGTTCAGGTTGTGCAGCTGCTCTTGGAGACTGAGAACATGTGAGAACCTTTAGTTTCTGTTCTACATGCATCACTTTGATGCTTCCATCAACTTAGAGACAAATAAAGAGGATTCAAACCTAAAGATTCACATCAACAAGGGACAAACACCTCTGCTGTGTTACTATGAACTGTTTAGCACCACCACCACCAAAGTCTGGCACTCATATTAGCCTGCCTGTGTGTCTGTTAGTAAAATATCTCATGTACCAGTAAATGTATTTTAATGAAACTGTCAGAAAGTAATTGAATGTACACGTACAACAGATTAACTGTAGGAGTTAATCTGATAATTGAGATTAGAAAACACAAACACTGAGTCAGTTTTACAGATGTTGAGCAAAAACCAGATGTTGTAGTAGCTGAGAGTCATCCCTAACACACACTCTGAGAGCTAGCAGCTCACAGGAAATTTTTATTTAAAGAGACTGGCCTCAGCAGAAATGACTTCAAAGTTGAATAATAAATAAGGAAATAGCTCCAAAGATGTGTTTACATTTTAGCTTTAACATTTATTTTTAAACACACTTCATTATTTTCTTGAGCTTTTTCTGCATCAGCTGATTTCAGCTGAAATGTGCTTTTCTTTGGTTGATGATTTAGAAAAACTTCAAATTAATAATGTATTAAATCAGCTTTTACTTTTAATTGTCAAATTTCTCTATTAAATAATTATATAATAAACACAGTTATAAAGTCTAATTCTTTGTTTTTTTTAAGTGTCACTATTTCAGAAAGTTTCCTCCTGAGCAATGACACAATATTCAGGTGAAATATAGGAATATTAAAAATGCAGTAATTTCAGCTGTTGATGCTTTAAACACAGTTTTTAACAGATGTAAACATAATTTTTACAATTATTGGTTCCTCAGCTCACATGGTGAAGAAACAGACATCTCAGTGAACTTTGAGTCTCTTAAAATAGATTTTACTTCCATTATGTTCACAAGTTCCTGTTTATTTATTAGAACTCTGTTTCCCAGCAGTCCTTGTTTCATCACATGATTAAAAATATGCGCAAGTTGCTGCCAGACTGAGAAAAGCCTTTAAATCTCCTGATGACAGATTGTTGTTGTTGTAAAGGTGTCAGTGAGGTTGACTGTGAGGGTTTGTCTCCCTCTGGTGGTGAACTTATGAACTGCATGACATCATGAAATTTTCTGAGACCTTGGTTTAAAATTCTGACATTTAATTTTTAAACTCAACTCTGTCTGTTAGCAAAATATCTCATAAACCAGTGAAAATATTTTTATGAAACTTTCCAGGGATAATCAGTGGATGTACGTCTACAACTGACTTAAGTTTTGGAGCTGACCCAGTTCTTGATGGTTGAACAGAAAACTCATGTTAGAAACACAGAAATGTCTATAATTCAGTCAGTTTCACAGATATTTTGCTAACATTTGACAGAGATAGAGCCAAAATTATTTCATAAAATATACTCCAAGTGCCACTCAATGCACAAAATCTTTGCTTAAAACTTTAGCAATAATTGATGCAGTCAATCTTGTTTGTCTGTTAGCAAAATATCTCAAAAACCACTGGACACAGTTTAAGGAAACTTCCAGAAAGTAATCACTGTGGGAACATTTAGAACTGATTTGACTTTGGAGCCAGTCCAATTCAAGATGGCCGCCACAGCTACATAACAACAGACGACACATAAATGTCTCTAACTCAGTCAGTGTTACAGATGTTGAGTCTAACTCTGAGGTGGTAGTAGCTGAGAGTTATTTACAAAACATACTCTGAGCGTGACGTCTCATGATGTTGTTATAAAATTCCTCAGAAATAATGAGTCAGGAGTCCAGGATGGAAGTTTGACTAAATGTATTGAAGCAGCTTGAAGGAGAGACATGTTGCTCTTCATCCAACATGAAGCAAACAGCTGAAAATGGAGCACAGGGCCGTCCTTCCAGCAACACGTCTCCAACATGAACACACACAAACTATTGTTTGTCCATTCACAGCTGGAGCAGCTGGAGAGGGATTTCCAGCTGCACACGCTCTCATTCTTGTTTCTGTGTGTCCAGCTGAAAAGTACAAATGGTTCAATGTGAAGGAAAGTAAAGAGACGAAATCCTGAGACTTGGTCCAAAGTTGGACACAGTCCAAAGACACTGACGTCTAATCTGTTTCTATCAGAAGTAAAGAGCAAGAAAACTTCAAGGAATTCACCAAAATATGAGCTCATGTGATGAAGTGATGTCACACCTGATCTGTTCATACTTGAACATTTATTCTGGATTACTGTCAGCTACTACCACACCAATTGTTAGTTAAATATCTAAACATTTCACTGAGGGACACTTATTTTCCTGTGGCCTAAACTGTATTAGCTGTGGCGGCCATCTTGATTTGGTTTAACTCTTCTTAATTTGTTGCTGGAACAGGATCTGGAAACTCTTATTTTGACAGGGTGTGTTCCGGTAAATGTTTGTTTGGATCCGGTAACTCAGGCTTATTAATAATAAAGTTATGAACAAATATGACTGTGTTGAACAAATAAAACTTATATTGAATTTGTAAACTGAAAATAATTACATAAACACTCATTTTAAACACAACAGCCACTTACAACTTGTTAATATCACAATCTGCCTCCACCCTTAAAAAAAATCTCCGCCCCTTAAAGAGTGGTGGGGGTGAGTGCCGAGCTAACCAGGCAGTCGTACGCGGGCAGGAGCCCACAGGCAACGGACATGAACAGACGGAGGAGGTGCCTGGAGGTTTCACATGTGGAGTCAGACAGTGAATTCAGAGGAGAAGAGTCGGAACCGTCAAGGAGGAGGGGGGTAGGATGAAAATGTTTACAAATGTAGATGTTTAACAACCTGTTCAAATACAACAAAATGCAGGAAATCACATCTACTTTATTCAACATTTTCTGGGGGAGGACCACAGACTGAGTCAGATGTTCCTGTTGATGGTCAGTGGGATTTTTCTGTTTCTAAACTTTATGTTGTAAATTGTTGCTGTCTGAATCTAAATGACTTGAATTTTGGTGACGTAACTCTAAAGACACGTGTATGAAAAGAGTTGGACACTTTGTGAATAAACAGTGAAGACAGAGGTTCAGTGTTGTCCTCAGTGTCCCTGATGATGGAGGAGGTTGTGGACTTCTTCAGTGTGATGGTCCCATCAGGCTGCATCAGGCCTCCTGAAGGCCCACAAGCTCACAGCTCTTTTTCCACAGCTTCACCTGCACATCAGAGTCAGAGGACTGCATGGAGATCATTGTGGATCAAGATGGATCCAAAGCTTCATCACTTCATGTTCATCCAGTGAAGACTTGGAGGGAGTTTCTTTAAAAGCTCCTCATTACAAACTATGAAGTCAAACATGAAAATGTTCTCCTCCAGTGTGAAAGAGTTGACTCCGGTAGTTTTCCACATATATTCATGTGTAATTCTGAAATGTGTCTACAAACTGTGTGTAAACAGAGCACTCAGCTGAATGTGACAAACATCATGTGGAAACTGGAGTCACATGATGGAGCTCCATTTGTCTGCTGGAGTCTGTGGAGGTCAACAAATATGGAGGAATGGGACAAGCGTAGAATCTCCTAGAAGACGTTTAGGTGGAAATATAAGAATGAATCTGCAGCTAAACGCTAAATAAAAGAGACAAAATGAGTAAAGCAGTGAAGGGAAATACACACGTTTAGAAGTTCTATATGTTAATCTCATTTGAATCGAATACACTACTGTATATGATTAATACACAAGTGCTTTATAATCAAGGTATTCACAACTGTTTTACATATGTTTATGCAATTAGACAACATTATAAGACATACTTTTAGATCTAACAAACAGGATGTTCAGATGCAGATAACATGCTAAGCGGGCAGATGCCCTTTGTGCTTCTCTTGGCCTTCTGAACCACACACACATACTAGGATCTGGACATTAATTTACATTAATATCGCACACAGGACACATCTAATGGTACATTTCTAAAACTCTCTTACTGAGCAGATAAGCAGAACAAAGAACACAGTTTCGAGAGACTTCTCACCACAGCTATAAATCTACAAGGTCATAGAAATGACAAACACGAGAGGCTCCAGGACGCCTTATCAATGCTCTGAGCCAATCAGAGACCAGAGAAGCTCAAACTGCAGCTTCATACTCCAAAACATCTCAGATATCTTCAGCATTCTTTGAAGAACCTCGCCGAGGAAAGGTCTGTCAAAATGCTCACAATTCTCTGTGCACAAAGAATTGCTTATTCATGCTGTAACTCTGTTAACCTGTAAACCTGTGTTTCTGTCAATAAATCTTCATCATTTTTCTAAGAGAGACTGGTCATTCGAACACAAAATGAGAAATCCCTTCAACATGGTGACCCCGTCTGGCCTTGTCTCTTTCGCTGATTTGGAGGGTGCGACGATGACTTTCTTCAGATGTATTGCAGTGGAGCTCTGTGACATGACTACATAAGGTGAGTCGACCGTGTATTACACAGAAACGACTATTTGGCCACAGTCCCAAATTCAACTGCAAACAGAAGAAGTTCAGTCTCGTGATGTATTATGGTTCTTAGAGTTAAAGTTAAATATACGTATTTGGCTTGTTCTGACGACACAGGTTTCAGTTTGAACAGACGCTTGTGTGTGTGTGTGCGGAGACGGTCCCGGCAGCTCGGTTTCGGGCCGAGGCGCGTGCTCGTGAAGGGGGGGGGCGCGTGCTCGTGGTTTTTCCTTCGTGTGTGTCGTTGTGTGTGTGTGGTTCGGGTTTCATTTAATCACGAGGTGCTCGAACATTGAGGCTTTAATTACTTACTTTTGGGGAATAAACGTTTTCTATTCAAGCCGTGAGGAGCAGGTTGTGGCCGCTTCTTTCACGTGGGGCGGATCCGTTCGTCCGCGTGACTAGTGGGGGTCACGAAGACTTGTTTCACTGTCTTGTTTAGGAAAGCGTTTCCGGAGCGTTCGATCCTTTGAGTAGCTGGAAGAGGTCGTTCAACTTGATTCGCGTCCGCTCGTGAGGAGTTGAGCGACTGCCGCTTGTTTTGAAGGTCGTACGTAACCGATGCCTGGCGTCGTGGGGGGGTCGCCGGAAGTTCACGACTGAGGTGAAAACTACAGCTCCCAGTGTGCCTTGCGCTGAACTTGCGGATTAGCGCAGTGGTATCGCACTGGGGGCGGTGACCGAAAGAGGTCTGTAGAGAAAAAAAAGAGAAAAGCAACCGCAGAGGGTTGCATACGGAAGCGTATTACTACCACTTGGGCCTGTGTTTGATTTGTTTTAAAATACTTTGCGTCGCATTTCTTTAAATTTTTTAATGTGAATCATTATTTTAGGGGGAAGAGATCTCAATTAGTTTCTAATTAGGAATTGTGGAAATGAAAGAAAAAAAGAGAAAAGCAACCCTAGGGAGGTTGCAGGAATTGGGCTTGTGTACTTGTTTTTTGGGGGATCAAACGTCGAACGTCGTCTGTGTCATGTGTTTCGCTGCCGCTGGTCACGGGCGGGGGGTTACCGTCCGCCCGAGGCCAGAGGGGGGAGGCGTGCGCGCGTCGCTACGTGTTCATCGGACGTTTCCGGGTGCGCTCGTTTCAATCAGAGTGGCTGGACTCGCGGGGATGTTCTGTTGCCACGTACCACGTTAGGGGAGCTCCCGACTTCCTGGGACGTCACTGCGTGCGTGATCACCCCGTGCCGCCTGTTTTTGGTTGCCGAGCGACCCGTTGCCTGGTCTGTCACGGGTCAGACCGGAAGCCACTGAGGGAAGTGGACCTCCGTGCGGCGGTGTATCGCGGGAATACATTGCGGTCACGTGTTAGGACCGTCTACCAGCTGTGCCCTGCGGCGACCTTGCTACTCGCCGTGGTGGAATCGCACTGGAGGCGGGGGAAGCCCGCTTGTCCGTTGATTGGGGCGGAGCTGATTGGATTTTGAGTGTCGTCCGTTTTGCATGCCTTTTTCTCGTTTCTTTTGTCTATTCGTGTCAATTAATGTCAAAAGGGGGGTGTCTTTGTATATATATATCCATTTTCGGTGTTTTTGATTGTCATTAATTGTTTGTGTCGACTCAGAGAGAGTGAAGTGAGTGTGAAGTGAAGTTTTCTTTTTTCTTCAAGTGGTGAATGGTGCTGCCATAATTTTGTCCGCCAGAGGGAGCTGTTGATCAACATAGAAATAAGCCTGAACACAGAGGTTTTCACCTCAGAATTGTTTCAGACTTTTTACTGTGTTTTTACAAGAGATCTCAAGTGCATGTGAGAACGGATGGGGAATAAACATTTTGGGTGAATGAGGTTGCGTGAAGGCGATCATGGCGCACATGCAAGGTAAACGAATGCAGGAACAAGGAGACATTTTTGAGCTATTGCTTAGGATCCGAGCAAATATCAGACTTTTACCAACGATAAAAACAGAGAGGGGTAACAAGTGGAGCGAACCTGCATCAAAAATTGATGAGAAAGCAGACGGATCAACAGGAATTTTAGCTAATTTAGTCCTAACCAGATTTAAACAAGACAAACAAAAGCTCTAACGGAGATAGCTCATTGTAAAACGGTCGCAGACTATCAACAGTTAATTAATAATTATGATGAACAGCTAAAACAGATTGACTTTCTAGAAGAATTGTTCTTAATTGCGGACACTGGACAGAAATTAGGCCACACAGAGAACTGTTCAATTTAAAGAAAATTCAGAGCAGCAGGTGGCAGGAAGAAGAGCAGTCAAACAGCGCCACCTACAGGAGGTTGAAGCAAATTGCAGAAACTGAAGGAGGGAGAAAGCCAGAAAAATGTGGAATGATATGAAAAGGTTCATATTGGAAGAGAGGTGCAGGAAGGCCACTCAGAGGTTGAGGAAGTACCAGAGAGACGATTAGGCAGGTGAGGTGAAAATTATCTAGAAATCAGCCACAGAGCAAAAAGCTTACTTTGAGAAGTTTCAGAGCATCAATTAGATGAACACGAGAGTTCTAGAGAAAAATCAACAATCAATCAATTAATCAATCACCTTTATTTAACCAGGTAGAGCCCGTTGAGATCGAGATCTCTTCTACAAGGGTGACCTGGTCAAGTGGTCAGTAGCACACGTCACATTGGCAATAGGCATTTGCACGTATCAAAGGAAAACAAAGAGAACTACAATCACAGTAAACAGATGTTGACATTTCAAAACCAACAGGATATGACAGATTTCTATATACATTATATACAAAACAAGCAGACAGACCTCGGTTGGGTAAATAAAGTTAAAAAAAATCAACAATGACATGTAGATTGGACAGTCAGATTGGATTAGACAGTCTTGGGTCAAGGTTAAATTCATTTTCAATTTCTGGTAAGAACTGTTTTGTAAATTTTTTGCTTTTGACTTTAAATTAGGGAAAGAAAAACGTTGTGCCGACCAGATCCAACGAGATGTGCTCTGGGAGACAAATGCCGAGAAGATTTCACTTTTGAGTTTTCATCTAGTAATATTATTGGCGTTATTATTAGACAATTACTCGTATTTCTTTTTCAGCCTACAGCCTGACAGCACACAGTGCGTGGAGGGGGAGCTTCAGACAGACCTCTTTCTTACAGAACACATAATTGTAATTTGCCATGAGCTAGGATTCAACCAAAATGCATGATACTTTTGCGTTTGCCAGGGGATTGGGGTAACAGTGGTGGCTCGATTGGATTTGAATGCATAAAGCTGACGTCTACATGGTTCATTTTGACTCTGAGAGCGACAGCTGCCAGCAAGTGAGAGCAAGACCTCTCACTCATGAATGGACACAAGACAAAGACAGTTGAAGGAAAAAGCAAAGAACTGTCATTCAAACATCAGAATGTCCATGAACTTCCTCAGCCAGATTTTCAAGGCAGAGACCTGAACAAAAGAACTGTCCAAGCAATGTCGGCAAACACAACGTGAAAGCAAGTGAAGTCAGGACTTGGGGCATCCTGCAGAGAAAGCCACCAGAAATAAGTGGCGGTTCACTGAAGCTGACATGAGCCGAACAATGGACAAACTCACACGACCAGAGCATGAGCATGTGGAACAGCTGTCAGGAGTCACTCATTCCAGCAACCCGTGAAGGCGTCGGCCTCCCATTTGAATCGGTGGGGTCACACTGGGGCCTCAGTCTCAGGGTCCAAACGTAAAGTGCATTATTTAATGATGACACATAGAACAGGCCACCGCAGGTCACATGATTAATAGATTAATACTGAACTGTGAGCTCTGTTTGCCTGCTCCTCCCGGTTCCAGAGGGCTCTTAAACAAAATAACAAGGCTCTCATCCCGAGGGCCTCAACAAAATGAGTTTGTGAATATTTTCACAGGTAAAATTGGTGTCACCACAATTATTCATATTGGGTGTTAAAGGTTAGATAAATAACGGCAGTTCTCCTTGAGGGAACGCGTTTCTGGGAGTCTGGTGTGCACAACGGATGCGTTGAAATTCAGGATTATAGCTAAGCCGCAGAAATTGGATCGTTAATCAGTGCAGATAAGATCAATTAAGTAAGAACAAGCTTTCAGAGATGAGGAGAGCACAAGTTGATGACAAGGAGAGAACAAATTTGCAGGATAAAATAAAAGAAAATTATGAAAAACACAGAAGGCGCACGTGGTGGTCGGTGAGGAAAGTGGTTTCCGTGGACAAAAAAAAGCGGAGTAGTGATAGTGCTGGTTTGGTAAGGGGCTTCAGACAGATAAGTGTTTGGACGCGATGGTAGGTTTGAAGCGGCAAGAGGAACACAGTCAGCGCAGAGGGCGTAGGCAGGGCTCTGTGTGGAAGCTTTAGATTACCAATTTGGGATGTTCATTTATGAGTCGGTACAGGCGCTAGGGACCACCTCTGCAGAGCGGTGGGCCATGTATGTTGTGTCTTTACACCATAGATTGCTGCTGGATTTGTTTAAGGCATCTGTTAATGGAGTGTGTGAGATGATTGATAATAACACCTGCTGTACCTTTATACCTGATGAGTCTGCTTCGGATCCACAGGTCAGGGTGACAGTGGCCCTGCGCCATCTGAGGGAGCTTCAGAAGCATCAGACGGAGGAGGCGCATACAGGGCTGTGGCATGCACTGTCTTGGTTCACGAGAGGGTCATGGCCTCAGGTGTTGGTCAAGCTCTTGGCCTTGCCACTAGCGATTCTGGTTCTGTTCTGCCTATTTATGGGGTGTGTTACACCTTGTGCACGGGCAAAGATCTCGAAGATGATTGCTTCCAGGGAGGTGGAGGATTATGGGACGGCGTTTCCCCTGGTGCAGGCGGGGTGCAGGCCATCGCCTGCCGCACAAACTCACCTGTATTTGGCAGAGAACAGATACCTGTAGTGGCGGGGGATGTTTGGTGATGGAATGGAGAGGTGTTGCTTTTGGCCTAATCACATTAATTCTATGATGTCCTGTTGTTTTCCGGTGTGTTTCATGTTTTATTTTTGTTGTGAGGAGCGATGATGGAGTCAGTTCGAGGTTGTTCGGGTTGGTTGATTGTGGGGTCGGATAGGGGCCAGACGCAGTTCGCTACCGGCTGGAGGAGCTCTCAGGTATTTGGCTGAGTCCGGATACCTGTGGAGGGGATGAGAAAATAGGCGGAGGACTCCATGTGGGATGTTGGCGTTGAAGTGATGATTACATTTATCCTTTTATGATTTCGTAGATTAGGCTGGTATAGATACTAGCATGGGTTTTATTCTTGGCTGGTTTTGTGGATTAATAATGGGGTGTTTGGATGTTGATCTAGAGGGTTGATTTTGGAGTCACAGGCGCAGTTCTCTGCCGGATGAGAGGGTTCGCATGTATTTGGCCGAGTCCAGATACCTGTGGAGTTGATGAGGGGTTAAAGGGCTGATTACATTTACCCTCTTATGTCTTGATGGAGTGGTTTGTGGATTGTAATTATTGTTTTGGTGTTGGGGTTATTGATTAACTTTGGAGTCGGATGGAAGTTGCTTTAGATTTGGTTGATTTTTTGTTTTTGGGTGATTTTATTTGGTGTGATGTATTTTTCTTGTGGTGTTGAGGTGGGGGTCTTCTTCGGGGGATCCGGCTGGTGGCGTGCAGGTTGTTTTGACCTATTATTTAAAATAGGTCATGAGAGGGAGTGAAGGGAAATACACACGTTTAGAAGTTCTATATGTTAATCTCATTTGAATCGAATACACTACTGTATATGATTAATACACAAGTGCTTTATAATCAAGGTATTCACAACTGTTTTACATATGTTTATGCAATTAGACAACATTATAAGACATACTTTTAGATCTAACAAACAGGATGTTCAGATGCAGATAACATGCTAAGCGGGCAGATGCCCTTTGTGCTTCTCTTGGCCTTCTGAACCACACACACATACTAGGATCTGGACATTAATTTACATTAATATCGCACACAGGACACATCTAATGGTACATTTCTAAAACTCTCTTACTGAGCAGATAAGCAGAACAAAGAACACAGTTTCGAGAGACTTCTCACCACAGCTATAAATCTACAAGGTCATAGAAATGACAAACACGAGAGGCTCCAGGACGCCTTATCAATGCTCTGAGCCAATCAGAGACCAGAGAAGCTCAAACTGCAGCTTCATACTCCAAAACATCTCAGATATCTTCAGCATTCTTTGAAGAACCTCGCCGAGGAAAGGTCTGTCAAAATGCTCACAATTCTCTGTGCACAAAGAATTGCTTATTCATGCTGTAACTCTGTTAACCTGTAAACCTGTGTTTCTGTCAATAAATCTTCATCATTTTTCTAAGAGAGACTGGTCATTCGAACACAAAATGAGAAATCCCTTCAACAGCTATAATAATAATAAAACAGAAGTCATCATTTATCTGCTGCCAAACTTTACTCAACAAATTAGAACATAAACACAAAGTAACAAATTCAAACTGTTCTCCATCACAAACAACTTTTCCACACACGTCAACATTGTTCACCTATTTTCTGTCACTTCGGCTGTTTCCGCAGCTAAACAAACACATGCTAGTTGGCAGCTGGCTCCATTTTGGTTGATAATTCTTTAATGAGGAATGCATTAACCATCGAGATGAGAACAAACTTGAAGGATTTAGTTTTTGACTTCCTGATTTGTTGGAGCGCTCTTCATGACTTTGTGCTGAGTGTTTTTACTCTGAACTTCTAAACATACAAGAAATAAAATGTTTGTTTTTCACAAAGTTCAACGTTTTGTTCAGCACATCCAGCGACTGTTGCAAATGTAAATGTTCAATGTTTTCCTCACAGAAACCTGCGCACATTTCAAGAAATCCATCAGAGGTTTGAGTTTAGTAAATCAGTGAACATCAACAGATCCAATGATTTGGATTCAAAAGATCCAAAACTCCACAGAAACCAGTTTGAGCTCAACGGAGACATTTTTGTCCATTTTATAGTCAAACACAAAGACATTTAAATCTAAATCATTCTTTGGACATCAAAAATCTTATGACTGTAATTAAATCTTTTTATTTTTAAAGTTTCCAAAACTCATGTTTCCATCAAATCACAAAGTTTTGTTAACGAATGTGAAAGTTGTAACACTCAGAGATTCAGAGAGATGTGAAGAGGTTTAAATCCAGTAACGGACATGAGGTGCTGTATTACTACAAAATCACAAAGTTTTGTTAACGAATGTGAAAGTTGATGTTAAATAGTTGAAAGCTTCATTTCAAAGTGAACCTTTGGTTCAGTGTTTGTCAGAAATGTTTGGTTGTGAAGCTCAGGCTTTAGATGATGGATGGACAGACAGACAATAAACAGATGTTTGAATGATCCAGAGGAACAGTTCAAAAATACATCTGGAAATGTTTCAACATAGAAACTACTTTCATGTTTTGAAACACTCAAATGTTTTTTCATCCAAAAGTGTTTTTGTGTTTTTTGACTGAACTCACAGAGTTGAGATGTTTTCAAAGTCAAAATGATTTTCTTTCCTTCATCAGCAGCTAAATGTAGAATATTTGATGCTTCATGGAGTCACATAGTGTTTCATCAAACAGCTGGTTGTGCTGCTGTTTTAAATTGTGTCCTAAATGTGAAAAGTGATGCGAGGACATCATTTGATTGTCCACTCTGAAGACTTTAGAGAAAGACAAACAGAGGTTTCTGTGAGACACTTGAAGCTGGACGTGTTCATTGAAGTGTTTCTTACGGTGGCCGAGGGGTGCAAACGCGCTGCAAAAAGAAAACAGCGCTCCAAAAGTTGAAACACGCATCAAAATGAAAACAACAGCGTTACAAAAGTTGAAACACGCATCAAAATGAAAACAGCAGCGTTCCAAAAGTTGAAACACGCATCAAAATGAAAACAGCAGCTTTCCAAAAGTTGAAAC
The DNA here is from genome assembly GCA_038048925.1 of Garcialebias charrua. NCBI lineage: Eukaryota > Metazoa > Chordata > Actinopteri > Cyprinodontiformes > Rivulidae > Garcialebias > Garcialebias charrua. Next base: position 3,944 of record JBBPBX010003840.1, on the reverse strand, counting down.
ACGCATCAAAATGAAAACAGCGCTCCAACAGATGAGGCGCACTGCAAAAGATAAGTCGCGCTCCCAAAAGGGGACGACCTGCAAATACAGAACGAGCTGCAAATAGGGAAAGCTACAACGGAAGTGCTCCAGACCACTAGGGGCAGTCGAACAAAGAACAAATCATAAGCATATTATAGTTTTCGGAATGGCAATAGTTATTTGTGTATTTTAACTTATTTATTACTGAAGAATATTTTACACATCGAAACTATCTCGTTGTATTTGTTTTAATACTGTGCGATAGAGGGGCAATGTATTGATGCTCGGTTGGCTTAGTGGTCTAACACATTGCCTTGAATGTGGGAGATCTAGGTTCGATTCCCAGTCTCGAAATTTTTGTGGTATTAATTTCTTTTTTTTTTTTAAGCCTTTTGTTTTGGATAAATCGGGTGGAATAGATAAATACATCTACATGTTTATTCTTTGTTGTTGCTTGGTTTATGTTGGTGGCTAGAGTTTTAGTTTGTTTTAGGCAGCAGGCGTGGGGAGGAGGTTGGGGGTTGTCACGCCTCCTCCAGCAACAACCTAAAACAAGCTAAAAGTCTTGCCAACAACATAAACCAAGCAACAACAAATAATAAACATGTAGATGTATTTATCTATTCCATCCGATTTATCCAAAACAAAAGGCTTAAAAAAAAAATTAATACCACAAAATATTTCCGAAACCGGGAATGGAACCCAGATCTCCCACATTTGAGGCAATGTGTTAGACCACTAAGCCAACAATGCACCAATACGTTACCCCTCTATCGCATAGTATTAAAACAAATACAATGGGATAGTTTCGATGTGTAAAACATTCTTCAGTAATAAATAAGTTAAAATACACAAATAACTATTGCCATTCCGAAAACTATAATATGCTTATGATTTGTTCTTTGTTCGACTGCCCCTAGTGGTCTGGAGCACTTCCGTTGTGGCTTTTCTATTTGCAGCTCGTTCTGTATTTGCAGGTCGTCCTCTTTTGGGAGCGCGACTTATCTTTTGCAGTGCGCCTCATCTGTTGGAGCGCTGTTTTCATTTTGATGCGTGTTTCAACTTTTGGAACGCTGTTGTTTTCATTTTGATGCGTGTTTCAACTTTTGGAACGCTGTTGTTTTCATTTTGATGCGTGTTTCAACTTTTGGAACGCCGTTTTCTTTTTGCAGCGTGCTGTTCTGTTTTTGCAGCGCGTTTGCACCCCTCGGCCACCGTAGTTTCTTGTGAGCAGACTCCAACATGTCTCTGGTCTCAGACTCAAACACTCGGGACACATCAGCTGAAATAAAGTCCACTTTGCTGCAAACATCTGCTGTGAAAACAAAGTGGAAACATGAACGCAGCAGGAAGAGTCATTTTGAACGCTGCACACAAGATGACTTTTCTGTGGATCATCAGTGAAAATATTGTCCACAAGTGATTTCAGCAGCATGTGGTGGTTGAGGCCAGTGTTCCTTTAACAGCTGTTTCCTCTTGCTCACATCTGTTTGACAGAATCAAAGGAGTGAAATAGTTAGAAATGTGTTCCAGTTTGATCCACGTGAAGTTGAAGAATTCAAAGTGAAAGAATTCAACAAGAGCCTCAACAGTCTTCTACTCTCCATCATGTTCAGCCTCTGGATTGAGACGTTTCAAACTGAAAAGTTCATTTCCTTTGGCTTCCAATGATTTTAGCAGCTCAAGTCTTTTTTCATTGACTCCTTTAAGAATAGATTTGGACTTGTTCTTAAATGTTGTGTTTGAACACCTTCACTTTGTTGTTTTATGGATGTTATTTTGGAGTTTGTTGTTCAGCACATTGGTCAACTCTTGTTGTTTAAATCTGCTTTATTAATAAAGTTGATCTCATTTGATTCATGGATCAGCCTGTATTCTATATTTATACAACATGTAATGATGTTACACAACTATTTGATGTTTTTTCTAAGAGAATGGCTGAACTTTAGGACTTGATGACAGTTTTTCTACCTGATTGTTGTTTATTTGATGAAGAAATGTGATTTGATGTCTCTGTGATTTAAATGTGTCTGGAATGACAAAAAGAAAAAAGAACTTGAACAAGTTTCTGTCCACAGTCACACTGACTAAAGCTGACACATTAAAGCTGGTCAAACTTTGCTCGGCGGCTCCTCTCATCACTCCGTCCTGGAGTTTATTGCTGAAGGCTGTTTTTGTCCAAGTGGACAAATGTCTGAGCCTGAAGACCAAGGAGACAGCAGCTGTTCAGATCCTGAAGAAGGATCCAGATGTTTCCAGGACTCTGATAAAGAGGTTGATCCCAGACGTGTGTTCATGAAGATTCAACACTTTTCTTTCTGCTCTGCTTGAAGATGCACCACAAGCTGCTCATCTTTCATGACATCATCTAGTTTGTGTCCTCGTCTTGTTTTCCAGATGTTCCTGATGAACATGATCAGTGTCCTGAACACAGAGCCTGTAACCTGGTCCAGTTCTAGGACTGGTTCCAGTACATGGGGCAGACCTGTCTCACCTTTGAGGTGCTGGACAGGACTCTCTCTGACCTGTTGCATGAGGCAAACTGGATGCTGCTGAACACAGATGTGATCTGCCACACACACATCTGCACAGCAGCTGTTTCTTCTAATGCACAACTGATATCTATTGATCTATAGATCTGGATCAACTCCTCACAGCTGTGCTTTGAAACACTTTATTTGAAAATAAAACGTTTTAAAGTAGAAATATGAATGTTCATTTTATTGATTTGTATATTTTTATGAATATATCAGTGTCTGACACCTGAGAAGATAAACCCAATATTTAAGAAAAAATACCACATTTGAAATGCAAAGAGTGAACTTTATTATTCTAGAATATGTGTTGATTAAATACTAATCTTTCTTAAACTACATCAGATGGGTCTAAATTCAGTGAAATGTTGACAAGTTGCCATGGGAACACAGAAACTAAAGGATGTAGAGCTGAAGAGCAGCTCAGTTCGAGCTCTTATTTTGAAGAGCAGCAGCTAACGGATGTGATGTTCTCCCAGCACCGGAAGTTGTTCTGTTCTGACGTCAGTGTTTGTTGTTCTGCTCCGTAGCTACGAGCTGAAGGCCTTTTCTCTCGACTGCTGCTCAAATGAGTTGAAGTGAACGTTAAATTGAGCTGTAACATCTGTAAATGTTGCTGACCGGAAGTTAACAGATGTGGAGACAGCGGCTCAAACAGCTGGAAGCAGAGGAAGAAGAAAAGTCTGAGGATTTTGGAAGTAGAGCTGCAGCTCAGGAACAAACGGAGCAAGACACATGTTAGATGCTGTTTTCAGTCCCAACCATCAACTGCATCTTTTAGGTTTGTGTCTTTATTCTTTCTCTCGAGTGACTTTGTTACAAGTTAGTAGCAGTTTTCTGGAAGATAAAGGAGCAAGACACATGTTAGATGCTGTTTTCAGTCCCAACCATCAACTGCATCTTTTAGGTTTGTGTCTTTATTCTTTCTCTCGAGTGACTTTGTTACAAGTTAGTAGCAGTTTTCTGGAAGATAAAGGAGTTACTTCTTACTCTCTGTGCTGATCCAAAACAAACAAAGAGTGAACGACTCAAGTGAACCGAGTTACTTTAGTGATTCATTAGACTGACTCAGATCCATAAAGTGAACCGGGTTACTTTAGTGATTCATTAGACTGACCCAGATCCATAAAGTGAACCGGGTTACTTTAGTGATTCATTAGACTGACCCAGATCCATAAAGTGAACCGGGTTACTTTAGTGATTCATTAGACTGACCCAGATCCATAAAGTGAACCGGTTACTTTAGTGATTCATTAGACTGACCCAGATCCATAAAGTGAACCGAGTTACTTTAGTGATTCATTAGACTGACCCAGATCCATAAAGTGAACCGAGTTACTTTAGTGATTCATTAGACTGAACCAGATCCATAAAGTGAACCGAGTTACT
>JBBPBX010003839.1:54948-71529 GCA_038048925.1 Garcialebias charrua | reverse complement strand
AGTATATATATATATTTTTTTTTACATTATTTTGCATCAGTTATATAAAAAAATAAGCCTATTACCGGTATCTGTAATATGTACCATGGACACATTGTCGACATGGTTGACAATTGGCATATCTTTTTTTTATTAACATTGCTTAGTTTATTGAAAATGTAGATGTGTGCATTTGCAAGATCTCTGCGTGTGTGTGCACGTGCGTGTGTGCTGTGCATGCAAGGCCATCTGTACAGAGGAGTCCTTCAGGATCAATCGGTTCTCAGTAATTTCCTCCCGAGCCCGTAAAAGCCAGTTCTGTCTTGAAGGAGCATGAGGCTGCCACATCAAACCAGCTAATTAATTTTCATTGCTGGTTTCAGTTACATCTGGCTTTGGAGATAAATTCTAATGAGGAAATGTAAACATGGCTTTGTCCTCGTGCTAAAATATTTCACATTTCTTGAGCAGAATCCTTTAAAATAGAAACTCAATTAAGCGTTTTGATCTGAATACGCATCCACAATTAATATTCACTTGTGAAAAACTGTTTACGAGTCCATGAAAGTTACCAGTGGACCTTGTCGCTCTCTCGGTCCACTCCATTAACTGGACACATGTATCGCTTCACTGCAGGTCGACTAAATGACCTCGTGCTGCAGCGTCTGTGAGCAGAAGGCCCAAATTAAGCACCCAGGTTGGAAGTGCTTCCATCTGCTTGTGCAAAAAAAAATAGTTTCAGTCTGGGATCAGACTGGCTTTAATGAAATGAAAGATCAGATTTGTGAGTTTTTAAAAAAAAATCCATTTTAATGAATAAATCCATTTTTGAAGTTGTGCCATGTCCGCTTGCCTGTGAGGGATCAGTGTGCAGATTGCTTCAGCGTTCTCATTATCCTCTTTGCTATTTGTGAAACGCACTGGCAGGTTAAAAGCCCTCTGTGAGAAAAGCAATGTTCAACTGCTGCGTTTATTTGGATGACATCATGATAATTTGATTAAAATAGTAATTTTCTCGCAATTAATTGTTTAATATAAAGTAAAAAAAAAGGTATTACGAAGGCGTTCGTGGAGAACAAATGTATTTCCGCTGCTTTGCAAAAACCCGTCTGATGATTATGATGACACAAGCAGCCGCTGAATTCAGAATGCTCTATCCTCTGAGAAATCAGTTTGATTTTTATCTTTGCAATTACGGATAGCAAAGGCCTGACAAATAATTGCCTGGATTTCATTTTTTTTCATCTCTTCCTGTGTTGTTGCACAGAAAATCAACCTTCAGATGAACAGAGGGAGAGATGAATGTTCCTGAAAATGTCTTTTCTGATATCAAGCGAGCAGCAGGGTTCCCTTTTCCCCTCACGTGCACTTGAATTGATTAGTACTTTGGTTGAGGGCATATTCAACATGTCTGCCCCCTGCGAGGCTGCTCTACCCTGTTGATGACTGGCTCATACACACGCTTCCTCTGCTCCCTTGCTCCTCAGGAAGCTCCTGTGGGGAGCTGAGGCTTTGATTGACTGACGGCTGAGTCCGCAGGACGCCTCTATTATTATCATCTCTACCTCGGCAAAGGGGCGTCCAGGGGGTCCGGCCCACAGCCCCTGTTTTGTGTGCCCAATAGTCAATTAGAGGCAGCGCACTGCCAGAGACGAGTGGGATGCAGGGTTAATTGCAGAGGACCAAACAGCTGGCTCTATCAGGGCCCATTGTGTTTGCAGCAGTTGTCACGGCAATTGAGGCCCGGCTGTAATCGCTGACTAATCAGCCCTGTGCCAGATGACACCTCCATCAGCACAAGGCAGGTATTGTTCAGGAGGCGAAGCTGCCTCTGGCCTCCCTCCTTCTTGTCCATTCTTTTTATTTACAGCCAGCCCGCAGAGGTAAAGAGAAGTGCATGTCACAAACCCTGATTGTATCTTCAAGGACGTAAACAATAGCAACAGGACTTTAAGAAACAACGCCAATCACATGGCCATGCTGTGACTTGTGTAACCTTTTCCACACTGATGATTTCTGATGTGAAGGACTTGATTAGTGATTTAGTCTTTAATTGATTAACTAAACACGTTCATTGCGGTTAAATCACGCATCATCTTCAAAATTCTACTTCTCACGTTCAAAGCTATCCACAACCTTGCCCCTCCTTATCTATCTGACCTCCTACAAATCTCCATCCCATCACGCTCTCTCAGATCCTCCTCTTCGCTACATCTCCATGTACCCTCTGCCCGCCTCTCCACCATGGGGAGCAGGGCCTTCACCTGCTCTGCCCCTCACCTCTGGAACGCTCTACCACCAGACCTTCGAAACACCACCTCCCTTTCTCTGTTCAAGACAGCCCTGAAAACACATCTCTTTAGACTAGCTTATCATTAACTTTACTAAATGTATTTTTATTATTTTGCATTTTATAATCTTTATGTATTTTATATTTCAATTTGTCACTGATTAAACATTAAGTGTCCTTGGGTGTCCTGAAAGGCACTTTTAAATAAAATTATTATTATTATTATTATTTATTATTATTATTGCAATGAGGTAACGAACAGTCTGATGGTTGTAAAATGGTAAAAGTATAAAAAGAAGTCTAAAAACCTCCCAGTCTCAGCTGTGAGTGGATCCTGTGCATAACGAGAACAATATATACAGGTAGTCCTCGAGTTACGAACGAGTTCCGTTCCTACAGCCGTTCGCATGTCGAAAATCGCCGTAAGTCGGAAAAAACACGAGCCGCCACTTATACACGTACATGGTACTGTACAGTTTCCAAGCACTTTGCCTATCCTAACACAGTACCCAACATAATTATCAAAAAACACAGTACATTTGGAGCCAAAATGAAGGAAAAAAATAGCTAGCATGTCTGTTAGCATGTTAGCTCGTTGCACGTCTGAGCTCTGCAGCTTCCAGCTGCTTCACGCGGTCCAAACTGTTTGTAACTGCATGTTAGCTCCATACATTTGGAGCCATAATGAAGGGAAAAAGAGTTAATAACTTACTGGGCGTTTCTCCGTGTTAACATGTTAGCTCGGTGTCCCTCCAACATCTGAGGCTGCCAGGCGAAGCATCGAGGCGAGCTCCCGGCCGCAGCAGACGTCTCCGCCACCCGTCGGCTCCGTGTCCCCGGTGGGATGCGGCGGAGCGATCGGCGGCTGCTGCTCCGGGCCTGAGACGTCCACAGAGTTCACCGAGCGTTTCCAGCCCATTTATCCGTATGAAGCAACCTCTGATCGGACACACGGTCCTCCAAAGCCGGCTGTCGAGACCGGAGCTAACCGAAGCTAACCGAAAACTGGCGTACACTGCCGAAAACTGGCGGAAACTGCATAAATCGGCTTCTAAATAATAATAATAATAATAATACTTTATTTATAAAGCCATTTAAAACAACCACAGCTGCAACAAAGTGCTGTACACATAAAATCAAGAACATTTAAACACATAAAATAAGATTTTTCAAATTATTATTTTTTTTATTAAATTTTAAAAAATTATTAATGATAATGCGTTCGTAACACCGAATCGCCGTAAGTTGAGACCGCCGTAAGTCGAGGACTACCTGTATATATATTTTTTTTTCAAGGAAAAAAGACCCAGTGCATTTGCGCATGGAGGTTTAAAAAAAAGTACACGATGAGTGCTATGAGGACCTGTTCAATAGTTATTGTCTACTTCAGGGGAAATGGCTTCTAAAGAGTGCTGTAGGAACCAAACAAAAGCTGACCCCATTCTTTAACCTTCTGGTAATCTCTGCTTCTGTTGTTTGCCCTAACCCAGCGTTTCTCAAATAGTGGGGCGCGCCCCCCTGGGGGGGCGCAGTGCGATGCCTGGGGGGGCCCGGGCTCTTGTGACCCAGTTTTGAATTTTCTTATTGCGCCGCGGAACTAAAATTCCTAGGCGTGTTTCAGCACGGCGCTATTATCTGTAGCACGCGTAGCATTAGCTTCTCGCTGCGTTGTCTTGTTTGGGAAAGTTATGGCTTCCTTGTTTAAAAAGACGAGCGCAAGTCCAAAGCTGTTGTTTCAGGATGTTGTTTAATGCAGACTGGTGCAGACATGCAGAGGCGCGGAGCGCTCCGCCACGAGAGAAACAAACGAGATTAGATCTGCAGCTGCAACACGTTCTTTTTTTTCAACACGTCTTGTTAACGGACTTGAAACAACGTCATCCCAAAGTGAACGTCTCTTCTAAAAGCAAGAAGAGCAGCTTGTTGCAACACGGCTAACAGCAGCATTTAAACTTCCATGAGGTAAATCAGAACGGTCCAGATCACAGTCACAGCTGTAGACGTTTTTAAAGCTCTGGGTTGATGTGCAGGCTTTAAAGTTCGTGAGCTCCGCCACAACATCCATCATGTCAACACTTCAGACTGTTTTGAAGCTCCGCTCCAGAACTGAAAGTAACAAAGTTCATCACTTTATGAAAAAAATAAAACTGATGTCAACAAGCCCTGGAGCTCTGATGATGATGACTGAGCGATTTAACCGCCTCATAACAAACGTTCAAGAAGAGGTATTGTTGTCTTATTAATATTATCATCTATATAATTTTTTAATTTAAAGTTATAATCTTATTAACTCTTTCTTTTTTACCTCTTTGTGTTCTTCAGGGAAATCCACCACATCACCTCCAGTAGAAGTGTGTGACTGAACTCTGAACTTTTCCAGAGACTCCCTGATGCATGCTGCTCAATAATCCAGGTAGAATAATCTAAAAAAGCTAAGTCTGGTCCTCTTCCAGGGTCCCACCTGGGGGAGCAGGTCCAAGAAGAAGTTGTGAGTAATGAGGACAAATTGCACTACTTTTACACAACTTTTTATATCTACACTACTGCTGATATATACTGTATATTCTTTTTACTAGCCTTATTGCATATGCCACTTTACCTCTGCACACCTGCTTCTGCAGGACTTGGTGGCTGCAGAAGAGGTCATGCAATCATGTGGATCATCTGTTCTGGAATAGGCACATCTAAAACATTCAGAGCAGGGAGACCTGAGGACTTGAATTGAGAATCACAATTTTATATACAAATTATACTACAGTGGACGTATAATAAACCTTTTTCTTTTTAACCCTCTTTTGGTATGTGCGAGGTTATTACAGCCACCGTATTTATAGTCGCAGCGGAGAGTAGGGGGGCGCGGACCGGATTCTTCTTCCTGTGGGGGGGCTTAACAGAAAATAATTGAGAAGCACTGCCCTAACCTCTTCGCAGACTGCTCTGTTTTGTTCGGCCAAAGTTAATGTGCATTACGTGCTCGTCGTCCCGTGAAAACTTAATTGCAGTTCAACCGTACGGTCGTCTCTCTTCATCAAAACAAGCACTCTTCTCCCATCCTTGCCAGTGGTCAGAAGGGATCAAAGCATGCAGCAAAAAGAAAAACACGGGAAAACCCTGCAGGCTTTTTAATGTTTAGAGCATTTCCTCCGCTAAGAAGAAACTTCTTCAAGCAGCTCATAATTTCAGAATACTTGGAATCCTAATAAGTGGTAGTAAGGGCATTTCATACATCTTACCTCTGCTTATTAATTTAAACTTCTAATTAAAATGCAAAGCGTTCTCATGGTTCTCTGGGTTTGGTGCTGCGCTCTCAGCCTCTCAATATTCTCTCTTTTATCCTCTCCCTCTTCTCTTCTATCACACCTGACTCCCTGCTCTCGTGCTCTTTCTATCTGCCTTTGCTTCTTGTGATCAAGACAATTTGACCTCTCACTTGGAAGAAGTGCACAGAATTTAATGGATTTTTTACAGTCTAATCTAACCAGTTCTCTCTTTATTGCCGCTTTGTACCCAGTGGACCTCATCTTTACCAGACCTCCCCCCACTCCGCTGCCTCTTCTACCCTCGCACCAAGAAAATTAGTTCATCAGAATTCAAAATGTACCGCTGGCTAATTAAAGGAGTGTTAATTGAGTGTTCAGAATTGGGTACCCCCCCCTTAACTAAATGCACACAGATCCACGCACACATAAGCGCACACGCAATCACAGTGACAACACCCCGGGTACGCCAAGGACGTCGCGCTTGGGGAGTTTCGTGCCAATCAAAAAATGGAACGAAAAGAAAGTGCCCACCCGCCCAAGAAAAATGGGATTTTTAGATCATATCAGGCAGTTCAGGCTCTGTGCTGCCACGTTATCCAATCACTGCTTTGCTATATCTGTGTCTGACCGCTGGAGAGTGTAGCACTGCACAGATAGCCTCCCTCGCCGTGTGCATTGTGCTAATGAGGGGTGGCATTTAGAGATGTGCTGCTCCGACACATGGGCATTGTGTGCCAGGCACTGGGTGATTAAGGACGAAGGTCAACCCATTAATTGCCTCCCTGCCATCTCCGCTCCCCGGCGCGTGATCTCTAAGAACTAATGCATGTGTTTGCCTGAGCTTTTAGCTAATCTCCAGCGCGGTTCAATCGTATGCTTGATTTGTTTACATTTCTTTCATGTGAAACCCCACCGTACTTTATGCAAGAGGCAGCATTTGCCCAGGTTTCTCTGTTAATTCAATGTAAGCTGTTTCATGTGCTTGTGAGTGCACATACCCTCCTGCTCCAAGGAAGGGAAAAGCATATTCTCCCATCCCCAGGGGAAATAATTAATCCTTACAAGGCTGTCGCATGTTGAAATGAAGCGAGTGTGAAGCATTTAGCCCAGGAGGCATCGCAGGCTGTCGCCCGCACAGGCACCTGTTGTTGTCCCTGCCCTACATTTCACGAGAGCGCGCTAAGCAGAGGATAACAACATGCTCCACTGATGGCAAATGAGACACACAAAAGCAGATGCAAATGTGTGCGTGCGTGTTTGAACATTTATGCACATTTTCTTTCCTGTTTTCATGCATTATCTTTGCATGCATGACCACGCCAGAGTGTGTGTGTGTGTGCTCAGGTGCAGGAAACCCCACTGCCTTATAAAAGCTGAGGGTTCACACAAACTCTGGCTGCCTCTGAGGATGTTTATCAGCCAGCACCATCTGTATGCTGCCGCTCACTGCTATGATCTACTGCAGCCTGAACCAATAAGTCACACAGTGGCAGTCTAAAAAGAGTCTCTCTCCTTTAACCTCCCTGCCTTGCCTTATAGACTTAGAGCTCTGGAGGAGAGAGATGTGCAGGCCCCGCACATTAAACACAGCGTCTGTAACAGAGAGGGAAAAATGCTTTGGTTTGTGGCTATACTTACGGTAATCAACTTTGCTATAAAATTTATACCATGAAACTTTTTAAAGAGGAAGCCGGAATCAGAAGCATCCAGATGCTCATTTGCCTCCACCTCCTCCTCTTCTTCCTTTTTACGCCTGCGGGTTCTAATAACCGGAAGCCTTTGTGGAGTTGAGATGGGTTTTGTAGGCCTGAAAGGCCTCTAATCCCTGTGGCCTGTGAAGTGTGAAGCCCTTTGATGCCAGGCTGGTGTGCCAAAGGCTCTGCCTATTGACAAACAAGGACCAAGCTGGGAAAAGACGAAGGGAGAGGCGCTGTCTTCGCTTTCTCAGAAGAAGCACGGACTCAGACGTGGAAAATACAGGGTTCAGTCAGTGAGAAGGAATAGAATTAGCTACCCTTTAATGACTTTCTTGGCTTTTTATAGTTTTTTTTCCCCCCTCGTGTGGCAGTAATTAGGTGGAATGATGGGCATATTGCATCTGGGAGCTTGTAGGGGTGGCAGGGCAGAGGCCCTTGATATGTCTGAAAGCCAAGAATCTTTCCTCATTTAGACCATGTGATGATCAAAGATGTTTTTTTTTTTCTTCTTCTTTGCCCTCATGTAAAGAAGATCAGAAAAAAAAATGCTGCCGTTCCATTTGCATGTGGACCCGCAATGTGCTTTGAAATGAGCATGTTTTTCTCTTCTGAGCAAATGAAATAAGTCTTGTGTCAGTTTTCCTCTGCTAGTCAGAACATCAAAGCAAATGACAGTGCCGTCACGAGGGAAGCAGGGTTAGATCTCAAATAGGTTGGCTCATATACCAACCCATTAGGGCGTCACCCTGATTCTGACTGAAGCAAAGCATCTGATGTCTGCAAGTTTGCACAGATTAAAAGAGAAATTTGAAGTGGTTTCTGATTTTAAAAGTTTGTTGTCCATTTGTGGAACCATTCTGACCAGTATGATGCTAAATTTAGCTTTGGATATTCAGAGTCTCGCCTCTCTGCGGTTAAAGTCCTAAATTATTTCTTTTATGATATGGATCTTGTAGATTTAATCATTTTCACAGTTGGGAACCCAAAGGGTTGTTGAAATGAACTCCCCGTGATGTCTGTAATGGGAGCGAAGAAATGAGAATTGTGACTACTTGGCTGTGGAGGTTCTTCAAAATGATTTTGCAATTGGAAAGGAAATGGACTGCGTCCCAGTCACAGCCTGCGTCCTGCAGACACCTGAGGTAGTCGGGACATTTAGCGGTTAATTTTTTTTTACTTTTAGAATTTGGTTTGCTTTTGCATCAACACGTTTTTGTTTTTAGGTTTCAAGTCATTTGATATATTGTTTGTAAATTGACTTCTTTTCCCAGCCCCCCACGCTTTTGTTACATTGAGCTAAGTAGCCATGAAATTGCCTGAATAATGTCGTTTAAATCCAATCTCACCGCGGCCCCTCACCTCCATACCCCACGCCCAAACAATGACACATGGTGGGCTGTTTGGAAATTGCATTTTTCCTGTTTGCCACCTCATTTTACAACGGCCATGTGTTGGTTCATTGACTGAGGGCCGTTGTTGGTCTCACTTGGTGGTGGTGGCAATTTTGGAACTGGTGCGGACTCTTACGCCAGAGCATTCATAAATAAAAAAATAAAAAAATAAAAGTCACATTTTTGTCATCTGTGTATGTTTCCCATACAAGACGAAATTCATCTCTGCATTTAACCCAACCACCACCAGGTGGTGCAGTGAGCAGCCATAGAAAGCGCCCGGGGAGCTGGGGAAATAGGTGTGCACTCATAGACACCCCAAGGTGTGTAGTATGGGATGTTTGAAGAAAAGCCCAAGGTTTTAGCATATATTCACCTTTAGTCTATTCTATTTTATTACATTTTACACTTTGAAGTTAGACGTGCATGCATAATAAATGTACATAAAAGCTAATTGTATGCTATTATATTTTATTTTTTAAATCAAAAGCAATGCACTCATGCTTGACCTTTTTTTATTGTAACCGTAACATTTGTTGATTTTTAAATGCTCTTCCAATACATAAGTTTCAAATTGTTTTCTATTTCAGACTTAAGTTTGGAAAAGGCAACCCTTGGGAAATATTTACTGGGTTAACTTTTCAAAATTTCACCGTGACCAAATTAGTAATTCCCCAATGACGTTTAATAATTTATTTTTTCTTATTTTATTTTTTTGTGAGAGCTTTTCTACTTAGTAGACTTGGGACTAAATAAATGGTGAACGTTTTGTGGCCAAGGGTAAGACCCAGTAAGTGATACCACTTATAAATCTCAAATGTGCCACTGCAATTAAACAAGCTTTTATTCCCTCCCCTTCTTCCCTGTGTGCCTGCTACCAAGGCTAACCCAATTCAGTGCAGAAGAGAGTCCAAATTAATTTCACAATGCACTGATTTAACAGTGCCTGAGGTACCAGGCTTTGACAGAATGAGTTTTAAAAAAGATTCATTTGTCTAGAGATGTACATCCACAGGAGGGTGTGAAAATGAGATGGAAAGAAAGCTGAAATGGAGGAGGGAGTGTGACGGAACATAAACCAATGCCAGTCCTCATTTACAGCCTTTTCAAATCACGCTTGGGTTTTTCTGAAGAGAATCTGCTGGTTTTAATCAACCTCAGGCCTCTTTAAAAACAATTATTTAAATATATTTCAGGGAAGCCTTAAAACCATTTCAGAGGCTTTCCTTACAAGTCATGAAACACGCCGAGGTTTAAAAACCTCACAGTCCACTCGTCACTTATCATCTGGTTCAGAAATTTCTCATGAACTGAAACCGATGGTTCGTATTGACATTTTATATGACAGCAGCACAAATGATGGATGAGTAAAGAAACAGCGATGGAGCAACAGACAAAAGTAAACTTCTTAGGTGGTAGAACGCACTGTATCGAGGCAGTTTGTATCAAAGTACTGAACGTCTTAAAAACATGACTGAAATGGATTGAAAGCAGCTGATTGATGATTATGTCTCATTACAGGCTTCATTTGTACCATTGCTAATAAAAACTGAGATAATCAGTTCTTTATTCAACTGTTGGTGGTTTACTGTCGTATCAAGTAAGTTTACACGTTTTTCCTTTCTGTTTGTCTTTCAGGTGACCTGGTGGTGCCCACACATTCCCCACGCTACCCAACAGCGGCAGAACTTGATGCTTACGCTCAGAAGACAGCCAACAGCCCACTTTTCATCAAGATCTTTCCCACCAACATCAGGGTCCCCCAGCACAAGCACCTTAACCGGACTGTGAATGGATATGACACCACAGGGCAGCGCTACGGACCCTACCCGCATCTTCATACAGGGGGCCACCAGGGTCTCCTCGCCATTGGAAAGGCCGCTTCCTCCTCATCCTCAACATCCACCTTTGTCCCTTCTAAAGGTGTTCTCAAGAACGCAGAAGGCAGGCGGACTAAGCTCTCTCCAGCCCATATAGCTGTCGCCCCATACCCACCCCCTAGTAATAGCACTTTAGCCAGTGGTCATGGCCAAATGGTTTACCACACTGGGCCCTCAAAGCTTTTAGAAGCACCAGGACTGTCCGTTCCCCCAAATGTCACTGTAGCCGGCTCTGTGATTCCTGTAACATGTGGTCGAGGCCTGGCTCTGCCCGCACAGTCCAACCTACCCTCCATCCAGAGCATCATCTATCAGATCAACCAGCACTGCCAGGCCCAGGCACTGCAGCAGGTGTGTCACGGGGCTTCCACTGCGCCAACCAATCCCAGCCCCTCCAAGCAGAGCACAGCTGTCATGGGGGTCACGTCCGGCTCCTCGTGTGGGGGTTATGTAGTAGGAATGGGTCCCCAAGCTCACATGGCATACACAGGATCAGGGCTGCCGGCTCCATGTGCGGAGGCGGTGAAGAGCGGTGTGTACGCAGACAGCATGGACTACATCATTTGGCAGAAGCAGCAACAGCAACAACAGCAGCAGCATCAACAGCATGCGGTCCTCCGCATGTACAGCGGAGGCAGCGGAGGTGGAGGCGCCATCAGCAAGTCTCCTGAAACCTGTATACCAGGTGGAGGGCTCATGGCAACCCAGGTGTCCTCCTCTTCCTCCAGACCTTATCATCTGACAGCGAGTGCCAGCGGGGGAGCTGGGCTGGAAAAAGTCAGCTCCTCCCCTTTGAACTGTGTGGGTATGCATGGGAATTTTTCAGTGGGCCAGTACTTTGCACCCCCGTGGAACAGTGTGCTGGTGACCCCTGACAGTGACTGCTACAACCCCCAGGAGCTTTTGGGCACCTCCACAGGAGGGCCATCGACTGGGCACAGAGAAATGGGATACCCTCACCACCATCACCCCTACCACCACCATCACCACCACCACCCTACCATAGACAGCAGCGGAGGTCTGTGCTGCAGCCTGCCTAGCAAGAGCTTGTGCAACACATCCGTGCTGAGCAGCAGCCTGCAGTCCCTGGAGTACCTGATCAACGACATCCACCCTCCCTGCATCAAGGAGCAGATGCTCGGCAAAGGCTACGAGACTGTGTCTGTGCCGCGTCTGTTAGACCACCAGCACGCGCACATCCGCCTCCCTGTTTACAGATAGACGGGGGAGCACGAGGACGCAGAGAACCAAGAGTTGTGAGTTTGTGAAGAGAATCAAAGTTAAAGAACAGAGATGTGTTCGTCGCGGTACAGAACTGGTGCGAGTGCCACTGCTTTAACTAGTGCGGGAGCTCAGAGAAGAGCCGTGCTGTTTGACCTTAGATTTGTCGGCTTCAAAGCAAGCTGCGGGAATCCTCAGATACACAGGACAGTGGCGCCGGCTGAGAAGAAAGGGGATTTCAAGCTCCTCCTGATGTTCCATGGTGTGGTTTGCCAATTGGAGTTTTACTTTTACTGATTTTCTTTGAGTTTGTTTTTCTTTCCTAAACTGGTTTTGACAAGAATCTTAGCTTGACATGAAGTGCATATGCCACTTGTATCTCTTTTCCAAATACTACGGATGAAGCTACTGTGTAGGTTGTCACTGAAATGGTCTCAAAGGGCCAACATTGAGGGCTGCTCTTGAAATCCAAAAACTCTGTCCCACAGAAACGCACGTGCAAAATTGTGCAGACAAACCAGAAGAGTACGATTATAAGCAGTTCTTGGTGTTATGTACAAGGATCATGAGGTTAAATCTAAAAGGGTAGTACAATATTAGTTATTGTTGCTGTTATAATTGATACATTAATTGCACTGCTTGAATTTTGTTAACTTTGAAGTTTGGAATTGGGTAGTTTGCATATGATATATTTAAGAAACTTGAAAAACTTGAACCTATTTTTTGTTGTTTGATAAATTTGTAGGTAAATGTATTGGCTGCTACGAAGGAAAGTGTCTCAAATGCTTTTTTTTTTCTTTTTTTTTGGTAATTATTATTTTATTGTTTTCCACATTTTGTTTTTATGATTAATTAATTCCTCCTCCTCAAGCTGATGTGCATACTCTTGTGTCTCGAAGTGAGGCATATAGTTGCTGCTTCGGTTCTGTGAGAACCTGTTTGGAGAGCTCTTTTTTTTTTTTAACCAACACTGGAATCTACAATAAATCTTGAAATATTTTTTAAAAGTGTGGCAAAAATTAAAAAAAGAAAATGAAATGTTACGATGAAGAATGTGATTGGGAGGTTATCTACCTGACCTAACGTGTATGTTAAAGGGATTGTGACATGATTTTTTTACTATTCATAAAATTGCTCAAAATATATATATTTTATCATTTAAATATGTTTGTTTTTGCAAACAAAATGATAAATCACTTTAATTTTGCTTTAAAAGTGATTTTGAACTTCAAGCCGTGTTTAATCATGGGAAATCCCATTACACGCGAACGCACCATCTGTGATGTCACACCGGGCAGAGCTCTGGGCTTGTCACAGTGCGCAGGTATGAGCAGCTCGACATGAAGGAAGTCTGATACAGCATCAGACCTAAATTAGATCCTGTTGTTTCTTGTTCCATCACCCAAACAATTTTCTGCTTCCCAAAATGAAGACAAATAGCTCAAATCTTCACATAGATTGCTAAATTCGTCCAGTTTTAAATTGTCCGCTATTAAAGACACCACAGCCCTCTGCCCAGTGTGACATCACATATGGTGCGTTCGAGTGTAATCGGATTTCCCATGATTAAACACGGCTTGAAGTTCAAAATCACTTTTAAAGCAAAATTAAAGTGATTTATCATTTTGTTTGCAAAAACAAACATATTTAAATGATAATATATATATATTTTGAACAATTTTATGAATAGTAAAAAAATCATGTCACAATCCCTTTAAGGCGTGTGTGTGGCCGAGTGCATGTGTAGATTTTAAGTTTGTGTTTTTCAAAATCCCCAGACTTTTTTTTTGTTTTTTTCTTCTTGTTTATGGTGTCATAACCAGATGTTTCCACAAATTGACAGACTGATTCACCAGTCCCAGAAACATTTGGAATAAATGTACAGAAGATAAAATGTCCAGAAGATAACCTGCGATGCTCCCTTTCAGTGAAGGCTTTATTATTCCCAAGTCAGACTAGAGATTTTAGTTCTTATTTGACTCGTGTAGTTGCAGCTCTGCAGCCTCGTCTGTTATCAGAGTCACAGACAGCGGTGAAAACAAATGAGTGTATGAAAAATGGAAAACAATCATGGCCTGTCCTTTGGCGTCAGATGAAACAAGACCAAGCTCATTGCTTTTTCTCCCCCATTTCAACCCTCCCAGGTTGAGATGCATTTAGCCTAGGCCAGTCTTAACTTGATAAATCAGAGAAATGAAATATTTATTATGACTGTGAGATTCCCTTGAATGTACTGCACTTAAATCACAGCAATATATTGTATTGCCTTGTGGGACTCGAGTGAAATAACTGAATCAGTGCAGCAGTCTTCTGGTCTTAAACAGGGATTTTTGTTTTTATCAGTCAAATTAAATTTATTAACTGGAGAGGAAGAGAGCAAGGGGCTTTGTTGTGGGGGGAATGCAGGCGTCGGTCTAGATTTATGAAGTGCAATTATTATGACTGTATTAACATTTTTTTTCTCTGAGCTTACACCAAAAAAAAAAAATGTAAACTACAGTTGTCCATACATTCCCAATGTACCACATCTCTAAACCTTTTTTTTGTTTTGTTTTGTTTCAAGGTGTAAAATAAATTTCTTTAAGAATATATACAGTAGCCACATGTTGGCTCGGAAGTCTGTGATTATTTTTCTGAACATTTGACCTCTGGAGGTCAGTGAGGCGATTCTGTACGGATTAGGATCCTGTAAATTGAACTGATGATCTAAATGTTTACAATTTAGCATCCAAAGATGAAAGAAAAAGGTGTGCTTGCAGAAATAAAAGTGTTTTATGTATTGGATTTTATAGAGAGAAAGAAATAGGTTTATGATATTTTTTTTTTAAACCGTTCACAAATATCTTCCCTTCATTTATCGTCACAAAGAGCGTTAAAGAGATAGTTCACATATTTGGAAAGTAGTGATATTTTGTTGTAAATAGCTTTTGAATGACTTTAGTTTGAAGAAGTAGAGTTTAAAACTGAACCAGATGTTAACTTGTCGGTCTAGTGACTAGACCGACAAGTTAACATCTGGATCAAGAAGGAACCGATGATTGCTGCCATTTTTAAACAACTTTAATCTTCCAGAATTTGATATTGAATCATGCAAACATTATTTTATAAACTGTTTGACTTCTTTAAGTGTGTATTATATGGCCATTTAAACATACACAAGATACTCCTGCTGGAAGTGCCCAGGATGCTCTGTGAGTGCTACATCTAACTGCTTCTGCTATTTATGCAACTAATCATATAAGTTTAAGTATATAACCACATAATATGAAACTGACTGAAGTTATATAAATTAGCATTTGCATGAAATGTTTAGAAATGTTAAAGATTGGAGCTGAGGTGGCAGCAATCTGCTCTCAGTGCTGCTCAAAGCAGCAGTTAAACGAAGCAATCCGGTCCGAATTAAACGGAGTTAATTCAAAATGTTATCTGCAACAGGTAGTATATTAACTGCTCATAATCGGTCCGCATAACCAAACATCTGAACTATCGCTTTAAACATCCTACTGATGATGATAACATTTTTCCAAGCTGTCAGATATTTCAGACTAAAGAATAGCCAGCTTGGCTCAAATTTGCATCGTAAACCTTCTGAACATTGCAGTGGATTTTTCTTCCTGTGTTGTTTCAACAGCCTAACGCTTTAGCTGCAGTCTGATTCCAGCAAATTTTCTGTCTCGTAGAAATATTTTGACAGATCTTACAGATACATCCCGTCCCTAAATCCCTTCCGCTTGGCTTCTGCATCCGAGCATTAAACCCTGTCACATGGTGTTGAAGTGAAGAGGAGACACTTGAGGCAGTGCAGCTCTTTCCCAGCAGTCTGAGGCACCAGGCTTCTTTGACTAATGGAAACAGTGGGTGACGTCTCGTGGCTATACTGGACGCTCAGGTGTATCTATTTACTGGGATTTCCGGAATATAGGTCGCACCTGAATATAGGTCGCATTGTCCAATTATTGCCAAAGAATTGGAAAAATCCATATATAGGTCGCACCTACGTCAAAATGTGGACCGTGTGTTTAGCTCTGCTGCAAATGTCTCTTCAGTGCACAGCAAGGCTTTTAAGAAGATTAACACTTAAAAACAATTATTTGTTTGATAAAAATTATAGCAAATATGTGTCTGAGCTGAACTTTTCTTTAATAAATGAATAATTTTAGCAGGATAAACACCTAAAAAATATATATTTGTTAGCTGACATTATTGTAAGAGTGTGTCTCAGTTTAATTTTTGTTAATAAATGATTACAAATCAGCTTATTTTATAAAAAGCCATAAATAGGTCGCACCTGAATATAGGTCGCAGGGCATGCAAAAATGATAAAAAGCTGCGACCTGTATTCCGGAAAATACGGTAGTCAGATAGTTGAACTCAAATCCTTTCAAATAAACAGATTTCTTATGATGCGGAGATGGAGCTGACCAGATCAACCACACAAAAAGACAGCAACAAAACATTTAGCACAATTGCTAATTGAAAATCACTTTTTTAAAACTCAGACAGCATCTTTGATCACTATGTCACAATGCAAGGCTCCAAACTGTCTGCCCCCCCTGGTCTTTTACACACAAAGAGCTCCTGTTGGTGGCATACATCTTAGCCTTGCAACCTTTGGTCCATCCCACTATTCCTCATTTGGACAATGGACGGTTAGCCCCATATTAGGATAATAGAATTAAATTTCAAATAGATTTGTGCCTGAGTTGATCCAGCCACCGCTCACTCAGCTGCAAAGGCAGAGTGGCATATGGCGTGTTATTATCTGAGCCCGCCCTCCCCCTGTCCGGGGCCAACAGGGTTCAGCGGTGCTTAAACAAACCAGAGGTTAGAACTGGTTGGCTGGATAAGACAGCCCCGCTGTTG
>JBBPBX010003839.1:23208-54932 GCA_038048925.1 Garcialebias charrua | reverse complement strand
GGTGGGTGGGTGGGGGGGGATGTTGCTAAATCGCAACCTCCACATCGTCTCAGATGGCCCCAGCACCACATCATGGCGCCCGGGCTCTGAGGCCCTGCTTTAAAAAAAGCTGAGCTGCATTTGATCGAGGGGGATTGGTTTTCTGTTGGATTATACATGCGTGTTCCCGGCCCCTGTGCAGCGAGACAGGAAAGACTAGAAAAGAATGAAACATGCAAAGATCAGAGAAGCCTCGGAGCACCAGTTACAGGTGGTCCCCGACTTACGAGCGAGTTCCGTTCCTACGTCTGTCTCGTAACACGAAATCTCGTACGTCGGAACCCGAAACACGTGTTGCTCGTAAGTCCGGATTTTCGGTCGTAAATCAGAAAATTTATGCTGGCGCTACTACGAACACTCGTTTTTCATCACAGATGTTCATTCATAAACATGCTCAGAAACTTGTTTCCAAACGGTTAGCTAACACACTTTCATCTAAAAACACATGAAAGTGCTGTATTTTTTGTATGTTCGTTACAAATTTACTGCTCATTCGCCAGCTCGTAAGTCCGGAACCTCGTAAGTAAGAGCGCTCGTAAGTCGGGGACTACCTGTATTAGGATAATTGGCTGTGTTCCTGTTTCTGTTGGCAGCCTCTCATCTTTGACTCAGCCCTGTCCTCTTCAGATTCAACTTTAATGAAAAACTGAAGACCTGTTGTGCCTTGATGTACCATATCTTAGAAGTGAGAGCCTCTCTTTTCATTTACTTTTTTTTTACTTTTTGAAGGAAAAAAGTGTTTAGCAGGAATTGATCAATCGCAGCAACATGCTCATCTGAATGAGGACGTTTCGATCTATAACTTATCTCTGTGGCTACAGACTGCTATTGACTTTTAACACGTTTTCAAGGGCAATGAGCCGCTCGTGAGGAAAGCTGGAGGGCAAAGTGTAGGAGAAATGACTAATGCTGATTGTAAAACCCCCCTTAGTAAATCCCAATAAGTCCGTGAAGACCTTTGGCCTGTGTAAAGGTCTTGACGCATATTATACACCTTAAATACTGCTGAGGAGCACAGAGAGCAGACAGGCTGTTGAGAGCAGGGTCAGCTCTTTCACTCTCACAACAGAGAGGGGGAGAGAGTGGAGACATGAAGCCAGCTGCTCACTTTGTGGAGACTTGGCTCCGCTCCTCTGACCTGCAGATGACGGGTGTTTTGGAAGAGCACATCCCCTCCTCTTCCTCCCACTGTGGTCATCCTCAGTCGTGTCCCCTGGCTGCCCTTCTGCTCTTTGGAGGGGGTCCTCATCTCAGACCTGTTCCCAGAATTCCCTCTCGACGTCTGAGCGAGAACGAATTCATGAGCACGGTCCTCTCCATTTCTCCATTTCACTCATACCTAGCGAGAAAATACTTTCATCAATAATTCAGATGGTCCAGAGGAGGCATGTACAGTTAAACCGCCAGCCTCATAGCGGCGTTGCACAATTTCATTAAAGATAGTTTGGCGTCACAGTTGGAGAAAAAAAAAATCTCTTTTGGAAAACACCCGATGTGTCAAATGTGAGTGACGCAGAATTTAAAATCAGTTTTCAGTATTTGTGGGTACAGGATCAAATCAGCACAGATGACAAAATAAATCTTTTTTTTCCCACACAAAAATAACTGCTTTAGAGGCCAAATATAAAAATAATAAATTTAAAAATGGCAGTGCGACAGGTTGTAATTCCAGGAGCTTACAGCGTTTTATTTCTTTCGCTGAAAAAGCTTATGGCCTCCAAATATTCATCTGCTTTGTGCAGCGGCTCTATTACTGAATCCAATCTAAAGGCAAAAGTCTGGGGATTTTGCTTTCTTACTTTCTTTTTTTTTTTCCCCGTCCTCCAGATTCCTTTCACTGTTCGTACGGCTCTCCAAATGATCCTGTGGACAAACAGGGCTGTGTTGTTTTTCTCAGATGATCTCGAGTGCACCACTGCTGCCAAACGTATGAGGGTGCCGCAACCTTGAGAAAATAATATATATGGAAATGGGAAATCTATAAAGCATCTCTCTTATTGTTTTCCCTGCAGTACTGTGTTTAAAAATGATTCTGTCTCCTCAGGATGAAAAAAACAAAACAACAACATAAGGAATACATTGCTTTCTTCTTTTGAAAATGATAATGTATGAGTCTTAGATTTTGAAAAAAGAAGTCTGAACATGTAAAATAAAAAGAAGCTGTAAAATCCTTTACTTGAGGGGTTTTCAACTTTTGAATGTGCCTACAGCCAAGCGTCCCAGTGATTGCTTACCCTCTCTGCAGTTCTGCAATCTCCCCACAACCATCATCTTCAATTTGCTGAAACTGCCACCGTCTCCCCTCCATCCCGACCATCACAGGAGACATTTTGTCTGTTCCTGCTTTTCGTCAATCTCAGGACTGAAATTTCTTTACTTTAATGTAAAAAAATGGCTGTTTTTCATTTAACCTTTAATCCTCTATTATGTGTTTCTGTTTGACATAAGGAAATAAAGCAGATGACTTCAATGACTTTCTTTCTTTCTTTCACATCTTAAAGGCAGCAGTAGACCTTGCTGTAATGAAGGTAAGCATATTAGTCTTGGGATTCAGTTTGAGCATCGCCACCATATGCCCGCTTCGACAATCTTGTTTTTCACTTGACCCTTTTCACCTCCACAGCGGGAACAACCTCACCTTAGAGCAACAAGCAAGGAAAAAACTAAACAAGGGGTTTGGTGGGTGGGGGGTTTAGCGTCTTTAAAAAAATAAAAATAAAAGTGAAATGGGTTGACATTTTTCACTGTGCTTTGGAGAAACAAAAGCAAATTAAAGCAATAGTTCAGAATTTTTCTTTTTAAATAGGGTTCTGTAAAAAGCTTTTGAGCCGTTAATCTCTTAAATGTTTAAAACGGCTCATTGAACAACCTCTGTTTGGAGAAACCGAGAAGCTAATGGCTTCTCCCTTCTTCAGGGGTCACCACAGCTAACCAAGTCGCACGAAGACTTGGCAGTTGTTTTTACACCGGATGTCCTTCCTGACACAACCACAGACCACCGAGCTACCACTGCCCTCTGTGTGGAGCAGAAAGCTGCTATTTAGGGTGCCCGGGGAAGCAGATGGTGTAGGTTAAGGGCCTTGCTCAAGGGCCCAGAGTGGGGCAGATGAGGGTGGAGACAGGTGTGACTGCTTCACTTATCCCACATCTTTGATGTTGTCGGTACCGGGGCTTGAACCGGCGATCTTCCGATCACAAGCTCACCTTCTTCTCTGCGCCACCACTCCCTATTTATAAACCTTTGCATTGCTGTAAATTTTGCAATATATGGTCATTTACCCTTTGCAAGTGCCAGTAGCAGTAGCATCTAGCTTTAGCACTACTTCAGATCTTTGGAAATATCAGTATTCCCACCAGAATAGCAATGTAATGTAAACAGAGAAGGAAAGTTCTGGAAAATAGATTTTGCAGAAACAATTTTGAAAAAAATTCAGCCGAAGTTGTTTCAGTTCAGTTCAGTTTGTTTATATAAATCACAACAGAAGTGGTCTCAGGGCACTGAACAGAAACATTCATACACATACAAAGTATGTTAATAACACTGTTTGTCTGAGGAGCAGACTGCTTTGAGTTTAACTTCATGGCACACTGTCGTCTTGAGCAAGCACGAAGGCGACAGTGGGAAGGAAAAAAAAACTCCCTCGTGAGGAAGAAACCTTTTGCAGAACCAGGTTCACGATGGCAGTGATCCACTTTGGTTCTGGTCCAACTCAAAGTAACTGTTAATTTGCCAAACTGGTCAGAACGTAACTCATTTTAATCAAATTGAGGCCAATCAAAGAACTATCTACATCAGGTAAGATGTTTATTGGTTATAAACATTTTCACAAAACCCCTCCCCAAAAGAGCTGAACTGTTACTTTAAACGGCTTTACATTTTATTTATCAGTGCAGCCAAGCAGAAAATAAAATGCTTCTTTTTGAAGCTCAAACGACATTTGTAACAACTGAATAAAAATTTAAAAAGGCTAACGTCTTCAGTTTGTGGTAAATTTAAAGGGTTGCTGCACCTTTGCTGCGATCACTCATTAAAACAAGGAACTCCACAAACATCCCATCTGCATGTTTGACAACACGGGTATCTACGAACACCCAGCACACAGACGCTTTCCTTTCTCCTCACTGCCGACCTCGCCGCCCACCTGAAACATCAGATAACCACAGCCTGATGAGCCAGCCGCCTCCACCAGAGCATGTGGCACTGGGAGACTGCACACCACTTTCAATGCACGCTCGCTCAGACAGAAAAAAGAGCTCCGTGGAGCAGAAACGCTTCTCTTATTAGCAGAACTCATTCACCTGCACGCCACATTGAGTCCCTGGCAATTTCACAATAAATCATGAGAGATGCTTTACAGAGGCCGGGGTGAAGCAAGCCGAAACTCTGCCATGGCCGTGCCCTCGCCTGTCACTTTAGACACTGAATCATTTCGGGATCAGTGGCCTCATTTAAAAAAAAAAATCCTATATGAACTGAAAGGTCATCTCACAAACCATCTGCCCAATACAGGTAGTCCCCGACTTACGAGCACATCGACATACGAGGTTCCGGACTTACGAGCGGACTAACGAACAGTAAAGTTGTACAGAAAATACAGAAAATACAGCACTGGTATGTGTTTTTAGATGAAAGTGTGTTAGCTAACCGTTTGTAAACAAGTTTCTGAGCATGTTTATGAACTAGTATGAACGTTTGTGTTGAAAAACGGGTGTTCGTAGTAGCGCTAGCATACTTTTTCCGACTTACGACCGAAGATCCGGACTTACGAGCGACACGTGTTTCGGGTTCCGACATACGAAATTTCGTGTTAAGAGCACCTCGTACGAACGGAACTCGCTCGTAAGTCGGGGACTACCTGTATGTCTCTGGCTCGTCATCTCCCAGTTCTTCCTGTAGTGTCACTGGTTGGAGAAATATTTCACTGGGTGTCATGAAAAGAAAGTTTACAAAGAGAAAAATTTAACACTAAAGATACCGTATTTTCCGGTGTATAGGTTGCACCTTTTTATGGGTTTTTTTCAAAGCCTGCGACCTATACTCAGGTGCGACCTATATATGGCTTGTTATCACTTTCGGTGAAACAAATGTTTAAATCCAGCTCATTTCACAATTACGTTCATTTATTAAGGAAAAGTTCAGCTCAGACATATATTTGCTATAATTTTTATCAAACAAATAATTGTTTTTAAGTGTTAATCTTCTTAAAAGCCTTGCTGTGCGCTCCTGTGGCAGACATTTGCAGCAGAGCTAAACGTACCTATACCCCAGTGCGACCTATCTAGGGATTTTTCCAATCTATTGGTGATAATTGGACAATGCGACCTATACATAGGTGCGACCTATACACCAGAAAATACTGTAGTAGGAAAGGTTTAATTTTTTATCCAGCTCTTAGTTGAGGAAATGATTAATGCGTGAGTAATAAAAGTTCCCTCCTCGGTGTCAGACGTCTGGGCCTTAAATGTGTTACGTGATGCCATCCATCAGACTGAAGTGTTGTTTGGTGAATAAAGAATGAGTTGGCCCAAGTCCGGCCTCGTATCCACTTGAGACTCATCAGCCTGAACACCTTTAACCTGCTGGATGGTGGAACAGTGTGTACTTCCAACACCCAAGCCAGTTTAGCTGCAAGACCTTGAAGCAGCCAACTTTCCCTGCAGTTAAACGAAGGCCGTTACAACACAACCCCGTTCGACTGTCGCTCGGTTTGTTGAGACACTTTTTGTGGCAAGCCATTTTGTTAACAGCTCACACTTCCTGTGCAAGCGTGTGTGGTTCCAGAGTTGCTGACGGTGACACTTGCAGGACCGAGCCCTGCCCTACTTAACAGTCTGTGAGGGAGGAGGGCAGGCCGAGTTGTCAGCAGCGCTAGGTGCTCACCGCTTAGATAAACCTGGAGGATTAGTGGTCCAGTTAAAGTTGGGGGCAAAGAGGATTAGCGTCTTCTCTGAGGTGGTGAGAGATTCCCTGTGTCCTTCAGCACTGCTGGCCTCGGAGACCAGAGGGAGGGAGACAACAGAGGAGGCCTTTACTTTGATTCATGTGAAAATAGACAGAGGAAGAGTGGGATGTAACAATGAAAGGTGAAATTGTTGCCAGCTTGTAGTTTCATTAGGAAGCAAAAGGCTTATATGGGCCATAATCTAGCTTTGACACAAACATGCATCTGATCAAATTGTCTTTAAATGTCTTGTCAAGTTGTAGCTAAGCAGATAAATTTAGACCTCTGCTGCCATCAGCAGGCCAAAAGAGGAACTGCAGCTCAAGATGAAAAGTTTTATGGAATCAAGATTTCATTATGATTTTAGAAAAAAAGTCAGTGATTTTCTCTTCTTTAAATTAGACTTTTTGGAAAAGATAGCACGTTTATTATACAATACTGTATATATATAATGGTTAAAATTTTGTTCAGCGTGTATTAGGGGTGCACCGATAAATCAGCCGGCCGATTTATCGGCCCCGATTTCCTTAATTTTGGGAAATCGGCCAATGCTTGCATGAGAAACAGATTTTACCCAAAAAAAAAAATTTGTTTTAACAACAATTGTCTAAACTTCATTTATATTTCAGAGCACTACCTTGTGACCAGTTAATACAAGTTTGTATTGTTTCTAGAATATTGTTCAAGGGTCTGTTTTTCAACAAAATAAGATTGAAATTTGAAGGCGCATTGTGACCTTACAACATCTAACCGTGTTGCTTATAAAACTAAATCGGTATCGGCCAAAATCGGAATCGGCAGGTCAGACTTTGTAGAAATCGGTGATCGGCCAAAAAACTGCAATCGGTGCACCCCTAGCGTGTATACAATTCCAAGTTAGTCCCACTACAAAAGTCAGACAAAAACAAAAAGAGCTGGGTCACATATATTTTTCATTTACTAATAACATGCCAAACTGGGTATCTGAGGTGCATTTTTATAATCCAACATTTACCGTTTGCCAGAATTAAAAAGAGACCACTGCATGGTTTGAGAAAATCACATCAGTTTACTGTTTTGTGCAGCAAGGTACAAACAATACTAAAAAAATGCATAGGAATGTATACAGAGGACTCTGACCGGCAACCTCCAATTGTAGTGAATTTACAAAAATGAACTGTATGTGATCTGTGCCACTATTTAATTGATGTGCATAAAAAATGCTGTACAGGGCAAAGAGCCAACTGCGATGAAAACACCGCAGCAAACGGGCGAAGTACATAATGGCAAGGACCAAGAGTTGATTATGCAAACACCCCAGCTGCAAAAGGAACAATAGCTCTGCAAATTCAAAGACAACCCATAACACGGGAGGCTATTGTCCTGCATTTGCATATTTGCTTGACAACTATAACCTGCTCATCATGCCCATCTTGTTCGAAATACTGCCTTTGTATTCATATAATAATGAACGCATCAGAAACTGGCAGAGAGCATTGTTTTTGCTCAAATGACAGCTGTTCTGCATGCTGGCAGCTTGAGCCCGCGCCTTTTCAAACTACATTTAATTAATACGATACAGAAAAATAAAATATATATGTGCTGCATAAAATAGATATGTTCAGTTTCTATGCTCCAAAACCTTTCATCCTAAATAAAACCATTCTAATCAGCGTGGAGTATCTTTAAGGCAAACTGATTTCTATTTTCTAAGTCTAAAAATGTTAAATATCTCCCAATAAAATCAAATCTGCAATATTTGATAAGACTCGTTGTTACAGTGCTAAATCAACAATACAGTAAAAACATTTAATCTGGCATTTAGAAAAGCACATTAATGTGTTTCCTATAAAAAAATAAAAAAGGAACAATGGATGTAAAAATCCCTAGATGATGGCCCACTGATGTCCGACGCAGCGGTACAGAACATCCCTGAAACATTGGCTGTTCTTGTCACTTTTTTAAAATAAGTTATAAAATGCAGCTCCCTTAAAAAAATGCTTTTGAGTGTTTTGCAGGATTTAACTTGAACTATGATTAATGTGATCAGCAGTACTTTCAGTGTCTCTACATGTTCAGTCTTCAGGTTTATGTGTTTTTTTTTCAAAATAAAAGTGTCATAATACTCGGTTCAACATAAAGTAAAAGGCACAAGGTGTCTAAATGAGCACACCTATTGGCTACTTGTCCCCTGAACTATTACAGCTGATGACTTTTTGTTGCCATCTGGTAAGAGCAGAACTCTGGACCCGTCAGTGTCTGAGAGGCTCCATCTCCACCACCAGATCGTGAGGTCGAGGACTTCTGCTCAACTCCATGGCCCGTGGAACCACAGTGGACCAGCGGTCTGTAACGGGTGAAAAGAAAACATGTTAGTGTGTGGATGCATGGGCGTTTGACCCACACAGAATTCACTGCAGCAGTACAGAACTGATCTCACCTCTCCTCAGGCCTCTGACGCTTTGCTGCAACCCAAGGGCTTGATTGGTCTCACTTTTGCCTGGATCCTCATTGATTATCGCCAGGTTCTGATTCCAGTGACACCAGTTCACTTCATCCACCCTAAACAAACAACGCAGCGTTAGGACTGTGAGAATCTCCCTGTTACAAACATCTTATTTCTCTCAGCACACACAATAAAGCAGGGGGAAAAACAACTACCGGTACATAACGTTGGTTCTTTTACATTCTAGCTCTCAGATTTATTGCAGTTTGTCACCAGAAGTGTAAATAAAATGATTGTTCTTTTGAACCCAGAGCAGATTTTTGTTGTTGTTTGTTGCAGGGCATGACTCACTATAGTATGATGAAAAAGAATGCTGACCTCAGTACTGTAAAATGTAAATGAATGCAATAACTAACTTGGTATTCTTGACCTTTTATTAACTGTGTGTTAATTATATAATTAATATTATATTAATATATATTCAACGAGGAAGAAGTGGGTAAAGATAATGGATGGATGGATGGATGCTACATTCAAGTGAACATCAAAATGGCCCATGGGCCATATGTTGACCACAACTCCTAGTAATCTCCTTCACATTCCGAGAACCAAATTAAGGACCATGGGAGACCGGGCTTTCAGTGTGGCTGCCCCCCGCCTGTGGAACTCTCTTCCTGACTGTCTGAGAGCTCCACAGTCACTGGTTGACTTTAAGAGCGGCTTGAAGACCTTTCTTTTCAACCGAGCATACTCTGCCTCCTCATGATTCTACTTTTGATCTTAGTTGATACTGTTATTGATTTTACTTGTTTTATTACTTGTTTTATTGACATTTAATTCTGTTGCACTTTGTAGCACTTTGAGATTTTCATTAATGAAAAGTGCGTTATAAATTAAATTCATTATTATTATTATTATTATTATTATTATTATTATTATTATTATTATTATTAACTCATTCCATCCAGTGCATGAAGTATTAACGTATTAATAAATTCCTAACATTCTGATACAGGAATCAGTTGTACCTCAGCTCTGAAAGGGTAGATGACAGCAATGTCTTAGAAAACCAAAGCCTTCATTTACACCACATGATCAAGTCCGACTCACACGGGAAGTATTCGTTTTCTCAGTTGAGCTCGCCTGTTAAAAAGTTTCAGCGGCTGTTCTGCAGTTGGAGCAGGAGAATGTAACGGATGTGTTAACTGTTAAAATTATCCATCCACTGTGTTCCTTACGTAGCTAACCTCCAGTGGAGGAAAAAGGTCTTTGCTTTCTGTGCTTTTCTTTCAGGCTTTAATGTTGTCTAACTTAAAACTGTCATGTTAGCGATATTTCATTGTCGACTTTAGCAGCTGGCATTTCTTTATAACATTTTTCCAATATTTCCCACTCACGTACAGTACAATGAAAACAAAAATATTCAAGCTTCAAAAAAGAACAAGTTGAAAAATGCTTATTTTTGAAAAATAATACAGCGTCATTAATTTCTGACAGCAGAAACTAATAAAACAGACCAACCATGACAAATCAAAGGCTGGCTCACACAAACGTGCACTGATTAAATACACTCTGGCCTTTTAGAACCTTTTGTTGATGACTGCATCGTTCTGTGTCATGGAAGATACCTGAAACACCAACGCCGATCTGGTGTGCCGTCCCAGTTCTTCCCCACAGTCACCATCTCCCCAGCTCGAAAAGATTTGCGAAGACACACGGGGAACGAGCGCTCGATATCCAAGATGGTCGTAGCCCACTGTGAGTAAAACATCATGTTTAGTTTTTAGTTTAGTTTATTCATTCATTTTATATATAAAAAAAAAATACAACATTTCACATCAAATAAATATACAACACATAAATAAAATGAAGGGCGGCAGTAAGAAGAAAAAATCTTATTTTAACTGCCCCCTCTGTGCTTGTGACAAGCTGCAATGAACAGAAAATAGGAAAAACCCTGTGAAAATCTCCAAAAAAGCTAAGTCTGGTCCTCTGGACATTCAAATAACAAAACAAAGCAAAAAAATCTGTTTTACGTGTAGTTTAACAGAGCTGCTGTTTTAGTGTAATTTGAGGACTTTGGAAAATGTTTTACAAATTTAGATTTTTTTTCAAAATGGCGGCAGGCCTTCAGAGTCACTACATGAAGCCTAAACTGTCATTTAAATTTGCTTTCCAATGAAAAATCTGTTAAACTCATGATATTCTCAAGAGTCAGCAGGATTTTGTTATTTGGGACTTCATGCTTGAGTCTAACGTGCAAACATCCAAAAGGACTCTTTCTGGAATCAATCAAGCCTTTTATAATGAAGCAGACAGAATTTTAACAACTAGAGGAATTGCATTTCCTGCAAAAATGTAGTGCGAATTCTTATTGCCGAAGAACTTACTGAAAAACAGCTAAAATTACCCGGTAGCTAAAACCATTCTGAATGTAGCTGAAAAGGAAGAACAAGCGTAAATTAGCAGAAGAAAGCAGAAAGAACACATATTTGCTGAATTAAGTTTAAAAAGCAGAAATGAGCACAAAAAAATGAGGAAATTAGCTAAAAGAACACTGAAATTAGCAGAAAATAGCTGAAAAGTAGCTGAAAATGCTGAAGAAGCTTAAACTACAAGGAGTAGGTGAAAATAACTGAAATGAGAAGAAAAAAAAAGTGGAATTACCGGTAGTTGAAAACCTAAAATGAGCATCAAAAGAGCCAAATGGTAGCTGAAAGTGCAGAAAAAAGCTGAAAGGGGCATAATAAGCTGAAATTAGCATAAAGAAGTTAATGAGGCTGAAAAGTTAGAACAAACTCAAATTAGAAATTAGAAAGCAGAAATTAGCACAATAAAGTGGAAATATCTGGGAAAAAAGCTTGAAATTAGCAAGAAATTAGCTGAAAAAATGTGTAATAAGCCAATTTTTTTTAAATTAGCATAAAAATAGTGAAATAGTAGCTGAAATAGCAGAAAAAGCTGAAACTTGCATAAATGGGCTGAAAAGAGCATAACGAGCTGAAATTAGCAGAAAGAAGTTAGAAGAAACACAAAAATGTTGTAGTTAGCAGAAATAATCTAAAAGGAGCACAAAACAGCTGAAAAAAACAGCTGGAATAAAAAATAAAAAAAAAAAGAATTTCGCACCAGGAAGCTGAAAGAAGCTGAACCAGAACAAAATGTGAAAGGAGCAGTAAAAGGTTGTAAACAGATCTAAAGATTTAAAGGATGAAAAATGAGCTCAATCATTTTCTGAAACAAAAAAAAAACAAAAAAAACTGATAAAGCCAAATGTTTCAAAAAGCTAAAGTTGCACCAACACCAAAAGTCATAGCACCTTCTCCTGAAAGAGCTGCATGTTTTGATACATGGTTTGTTGAAATAGAATAAAAGCGCATGGAAGAAAAATGGTTTACAAAAGTGTGAATGCTTCAGAAGCATCCACACATTTCATAGAACTGAAGCTCCTTTGTCACCTGCAGCTTCCAGATCTTCTTGCTCTCTTTGGACACCTGTCCCACCGTCTCCCCCATCAACGCGATCAACATGTTGAGCAGCAGCACGAAGGTGAGAATAATGTAAGTGACCAAGAGGACGAGAAAGACCGCTGGATACCGTGCACTGTGGACCATGTCCAGTTCTCCTATGCCAATGGTCAGTTTGAACAAGTCCAAAAGAAAAGTACTGAAAGTGTCTGGGGCCCTGCACTTTGGGTAGGTGGGACAGTCGTCATGACACTCGACGCCTGGCTGAGGACAAACTGGGAGCAGAGACACCAGGGCTGTGGGGAAGAAACACTGACTGTCATTTGTTTCTCAGCAAGCATCTTATGGAACAGATAGAGACAACGTGAAAAATAGACAAAGTTGCTTTCTAAAAATTTCAGGAGACAATTTGCGCACACATAAAAGTTTTAAAATTATAACTAGGGGTGCAGGAAGAAAAAAAAAAATCGATTAAAAAAAAAAAGAATCTAGATTCTTAGTCCTGGCGATTCAGAATCGATTCTAAAAGCCCCAAAATCGATTTTTATTTCATTTTATTTATTTATTTATTTACATTAAAACCCAAAAGATAAAGAAAATAAAACCATATCTCATAGTATATGAAAGAATACATCAAATGAAAGGTGGCAGAAAGAAGAAGAAATCTTATTTTATCTGCCCCTTTTTTCAAAAACAAAACAAGTTCAAACAATCAATTCAAACAATAATCTTCTGTAACAGAGTAAAAAGAATAACGTTTCACAATCTACAAATATCTAGAACATTAAACACTTAACTAAAAGTTTTAGTAGTTTGTTAACCATTTTTGATCTTTTTTTAAAACATAATCAGAGTTTACATCTTTAATATGATTTCCAAAACCATTCCACAATTCCACTCCCTGTACTGAAATAAACCGTCCCTTCAAACTTGTCCTATACCTTGGCTTTACAAAAATTCCAGTTCCCTATTCCCTTTAGACTGTAGCAGTTTTCTCTCTTATCAAAATACATTGGGACATTTGAAGGTAATGTATTCTTATGAGCCTTATGCATTACTAACAAAATATTATAGTCCACCAAATCAAAAAACTTCAGTACTTTGAGTTGTTTAAATAATTTTAATGCATTCCTGTATTATTTGTTCCTATTTTTGGTATAAATATCAAACGATGCAAAAAATTTGATACAATAAAGAACCTAAAATCATTGTTTTAAATAAATGTTCTATTTGTTTACATTGTTGTTTATTCTTTTCAGCTTGTCAGTTACAAAACTGAAACTAAATTTATGACCATTTTAATAGAAAAATCGTTTCTGAATCAAAAATCGTTTCTGAATCGAAAAATCGTTTCTGAATCGAAACGTGACACCAAAAATCGGAATCGAATCGATTCTCCAGACACAGAGATTTGCACCCCTAATTATAACATAAAACACATTTGAGCTCACCTGAAGCGTAGCCAATCATGAAGAGAACATAGACCAGCAAAAATCTGAAGAGATCTTTGAAAAGAATCTAAGAAACAAACAAAAACCAGTTAAGCCACATGAAATCCTCGAGTGCATCGACGCCGCTGATGTTTATCTCCAGACCTTCTGGATCATGATGCTGTAGGTGCCAGTGAGCTTCAGGCCTCTGGTGAAGTAAAGTGTGTTCATCCAGCCCAGGACGAGTGCAAACACCATCACAGAGACATAGGCCTTGATGCCAGACAGGTAAAGGACAGCCGTGATTATAATCAGCACAGAATATATGAGGCTAGAGGAAAGAAGGAAGAACTTTGTCAGTGAATTATCATCAGTGAGTGTAAAAATACAGAATATGACCTTTGATTTAAACGTCACAGCTAATGAAGAACAGAGGGGCGTGGCATCCTTCATTATAACAAACAACTAAGACTTTTAAAGAAATGAACGATTCAGATGAGAGGATGCAACGTTTGCTCCGAGTTAAAATGATTAAGATAAAGTTCAACAACAGAGGATGACGACGTACTACAGCAGCTGAAATGATCCATCCACAAACAAGGACTTCACGTCGTGGCACTTCTTCAGGAAGACTTCCTTAATCTGTCGATAAACCACAGCAGAGAAACGTTTTCAGAGCGTCACAGGGAACGACAAGCGTCATAAAGTACGTTGGCTCACGTTTGTGAGGAAGAAGAAGATTCCTGCTGCCAGGACCACGACCTCCCCCGACATCCGTAAGTAGTCAGAAGAGGTGGTGTAAGAGTACGGGGGCTGGAAGAAAAAGGACAAAGCTTAACTGATGACAGTCGCTTCACAGGCAACGCAAATTTCACCAGTAAGAATGTTACAGAGACCGTCTGGTCATTGTTGACGTCACACTGTGTCAGGTGGTTATCAATAATTGTCTTTATCAGCTGTGACATCAGTCAGAGAGCATGGGGCGTGGAAAGAGGCAAAGCCATTTATCCATGACTATCCAAACGAGGGCTGTGTAATAATATCGATTTTGCGATATATATCAATTTTCTTTCCTAGAAAAAAATCGATATTCACCTGCAAGTATCGTAGCATCCAACTGTCACCCTGCTCACTCACTGCTTGCTTCGCCGGGAGAGTGATTAGGTCATCCAGCCACTAGTGTCGCTGTAGAGCATTTATGCCAAGTTACCCGCCTAGTAGATACTTGATTTACACAGAAGAAGTGCGGGCAGTGTAATCGCGGCGAATATCGTTCCAGCACCCTCTTGCTTTAAAGCAGATGTGTGGGTGCACTTTGGCTTCAAAAAGAAGAAGGATAGCGACTTTATGGATAAAACTCTAGCGGTCTGCATAGTTGGTGCTTTTAATCAGTTTTCAGTTAAATTAATTCAATCCAAGTCTATAACAGT
Organism: Garcialebias charrua; assembly: GCA_038048925.1. Lineage (NCBI taxonomy): Eukaryota > Metazoa > Chordata > Actinopteri > Cyprinodontiformes > Rivulidae > Garcialebias > Garcialebias charrua. The sequence goes on along the minus strand of JBBPBX010003839.1, from coordinate 40,199 downwards.
CACAAAATGTCACCAAAATCACTCTGTCCCTCTAAAAGCTTCCAGAAAATCGCAAAAGTGTATTGAATTGTGTCGTTTGCTGAATATCGCAATATATATCGTATCGTGAGCAGAATATTGTGCATCGTATCGTGAGATTATTGTATCATACAGCCCTAATCCAAATAAGGGATCAAATTTTTTTTAAATATAATTTTCATGCTTATGAAGCAACTTTCTCAAAAATGAAACACTGAAGATGGTACATTAATTTATATTAAAAATTTCCAATACACTGGTTGCTTAGCGTGTCGCTATTTTCTCTGTCAAATGTCTGTTATTGGAGGTTTAATAGGTATGGAGGTGTGTATAGTTTAATGGGCATGGTGTATGCTTAGTTGGGGCAAAGTTTGCACAATTCTGGGCCATGCTAGGCTCAGTGGACCCTCATTAACTGGTACGGTTTATAAAATGTACATTACTCAGGTCTTACAGTTGAGTGTATGCAGAAATCATTCTGCTAGCTTTACCGTTAGGAGAAAGATAGGCAACATTTTAAAACATGCCATGGGCAAATGGTATTCTTGATGCTCTTATTTCCATCCATCCATCCATTTTCTTCCACTTATCCGGGGTCGGGTCGCGGGGGTAGCAGCCTAAGTAGGGAGGCCCAGACTTCCCTCTCCCCAGCCACTTGGAGCAGCTCCTCCGGGGGAATCCCAAGGCGTTCCCAGGCCAGCCGAGAAACATAGTCCCTCCAGCGCGTCCTGGGTCTTCCTCTGGGTCTCCTCCCGGTGGGACATGCCCGGAACACCTCACCAGGGAGGCGTCCAGGAGGCATCCTAACCAGATGCCCGAGCCACCTCAACTGGCTCCTCTCGATGTGGAGAAGCAGCGGCTCTACTCCGAGTCCCTCCCGGATGACTGAGCTTCTCACCCTATCTCTAAGGGAGAGTCCAGCCACCCTGCGGAGAAAACTCATTTCAGCCGCTTGTATCCGAGATCTTGTTCTTTCGGTCATAACCCAAAGCTCATGACCATAGATGAGGGTGGGAACGTAGATCGATCGGTAAATTGAGAGCTTTGCCTTTTGACTCAGCTCTCTCTTCACCACGACAGACCGGTACAGCGCCCGCTTCACTGCGGACGCTGCACCTATCCGCCTATCGATCTCACGCTCCAGTTTTCCCTCATTCGTGAACAAGATCCCGAGATACTTAAACTCCTCCACTTGGGGCAGGACCTCCTCCCCGACCCGGAGAGGGCACGCTACCCTTTTCCGGCTCAAGACCATGGCCTCGGATTTGGAGGAACTGATCCTCATCCCGGCCGCATCGCATTCAGCTGCAAACCGCTCCAGTGAAAGCTGTAGATCACGAGCTGATGAAGCCAATAGGACCACATCATCTGCAAAAAACAGAGAAGCGATTCTAAGGCCACCAAAACGGATCCTCTCAACACCTTGGCTGCGCCTAGAAATTCTGTCCATAAAAGTTATAAACAGAATCGGTGACAAAGGGCAACCTTGGCGGAGTCCAACTCTCACCGGAAACGAGCCTGACTTACTGCCGGCAATGCGGACCAAGCTCTGACACCGGTCGTACAGGGACCTAACAGCCCATATCAATGGGCCTGGTACCCCATACTCCCGGAGTACCCGCCACAGAACCCCCCGAGGGACGCGGTCGAATGCCTTTTCCAAGTCTACAAAGCACATGTAAACTGGTTGGGCAAACTCCCACGCACCCTCCAGGACCCTGTTGAGGGTGTAGAGCTGGTCTAGTGTTCCACGACCAGGACGAAAACCACACTGCTCCTCCTGAATCCGAGGTTCGACTATCCGACGGACCCTCCTCTCCAGAACCCCTGAATAGACCTTACCAGGGAGGCTTAAGAGTGTGATCCCTCTATAGTTGGAACACACCCTACGGTCCCCCTTTTTGAATAGGGGAACCACCACCCCAGTCTGCCAATCCAAGGGAACTGCCCCCGATGTCCACGCGATATTGCAGAGTCGCGTAAGCCAACACAACCCCACAACATCCAGAGCCCTAAGGAACTCAGGACGAATCTCATCCACCCCCGGAGCCTTGCCACCGCGGAGCTTTTTAACCACCTCGGCGACCTCCGCACCAGAGATTGGAGAGCCCGATCCAAAGTCCCCAGGCTCCGCTTCCTCAGTGGAAGACGTGCCAGTAGGATTGAGGAGGTCTTCGAAGTATTCCGCCCACCGACTCACAACATCCCGAGTTGAGGTCAACAGCACGCCATCCCCACCATAAATGGTGTTGGTCGCGTACCGCTTTCCCCCCCTGAGACGCCGGATGGTGGACCAGAATCGCCTCGAAGCCGTACGGAAGTCATTCTCCATGGCCTCTCCGAACTCCTCCCACGCCCGAGTTTTTGCCTCAGCAACCACCCGAGCCGCATGCCGCTTGGACTGCCGGTACCTATCTGCTGCTTCCGGGGTCCCACAGGCCAAAAAGGCCCAATAGGACTCCTTCTTCAGCTTGACAGCATCCCTCACCGCCGGTGTCCACCACCGGGTTCGAGGGTTGCCACCACGACAGGCACCAACAACCTTGCGGCCACAACTCCGATAAGCTGCCTCAACAATAGAGGCTCTTATTTAGTTTAGTTTATTGTTTATTTGTCATATGCAGATTAACACAAGGTCGACAATACAATGAAATGTTCAGGATGAGAACTGATTTGACTCGTTAAAAAACAAAAACAAAACAAGAAAATACCAAAGCATGCTATAAGGGTACAAAATAAAGTACCAACAGTGAAAAAATATATATTTACAAGGTCCAAAAGAAATATAGTAAACAATATAATGGTACAAGTAGGATTAATTAAAGTCCGAACTGAACTTGGAAAGAAATCTTTTCAGTTTTCTGCTCCATCTTCTTGGAACCAGTTGCGGAAATACATGAACCTAAAGGAGCTGTTGTCACTAAATGTTTTTAAGGCTGTTCTTACTGATTTGGAGAAGGAATCATCTGTCTGTAAATGTTTTAACTGAGGAATCTTTTAATTCATTTATTTATGACCGAGTTAACTTTTCAGTTTTTGTTGTGAATGTTCTGTAATCTCTGTGTGCTGCTGCCAGTCTTGGCCAGGATTCTCTTGCAAAAGAGATTTTTTAATTTCAATGGGATTTTCCTGGTGAAATAAAGATTAAATTAAAAAAAAAAATTTAAATAGTATAAATAAGTAATTCACAGGTAGTAACATTAGCTTAAATGCACATGATATATATTGCACATAACATAAGTTACACACAGGTAGTGAGTAACATTTAGATGAATTGAATTATGATGGTAAGGTGACATACATGAAACAGCCACAGAGTGCAGCAGCAAAAATAAATAAATAAATAAAATAAACCACTGTGCTGTGACAAAAACCTTTAAAAGTTATAAAAGTGTTTTTAGTAGGTACAATTGTGCTACATGTACCTGCAGAAACAAAGATTTTCAGATGTGGTGAGAGCCAATTCATCAAACTGAACCTCTGGCGGATTGGACGTTATGGGCCATGCTTGTAGCCTACGTTAAAACCCTTGACCAGTTCATTTAGTGCAAAAACACAGCTTATTGCATTTATTTCCATTTTGACACCGACCGTTCCCTCCGTCGGGTGATAATAAGCCACCAGGGTGAAGATGATCATGGAGACGAGGTAGGAAAACACACTGATGTAGAAGGTGGCAGCAGCAAACCTCTGCCATTTGGTCCTCAGCAGCTCGTTGATGGGCTCCACAGCCAGCATTTCATGTCGGTTCTGACAACGAGAACAGAAACTTACAGTGGTCTTAAAGCTAAAACAGTAACACATGCACAAGATGTGTTTCTCCACTTTATCCAAACAACTAAACATCCTTTTACCTCATTGCGATTGTTGTAGACAAGGATTTCCAGCACAGACGGTTCCTCCCCACACGTATCCAGTGACGACAGGTCATAGAGCGAGGAGTACACCGGACCGTAGGCCCAGTCCTTAAACTTACGTGACAGATGACGAGCTTCCTCGTTCTTGATTTCACGCCGGATAATATGCTGGAAAACCTGCAGGAGCACAGAACAGCTGACCCAGTGACCTTTGATCCGAACGAGAAACACACCAGTGCAGTAAACTGTGCAGTAAATTGTATCTAACCCCCGTCTTGCCAAGTTTGGCGGTCATCATGAGCGGTGACATGCCATCGTTGTTGAGTATCGTCTCCAGGCTGCAGTCCGGGAAGAGCTTGGTGCACTTCACCAGCAGCAGGTCGTACATCTTGGTGAGGAAACGGGTGTTGTCCTTCGTGTTGTCCGCGATGTGCACCAAGGCGTGCAGCACGGTGTTCCCACGTGAATCTTGGCGTCGCATGTCGGCCTTCTTGTGCGGATTCTCCGTCAGGTAGTGCACGATGTCAGGCTGGTTGGTGCATGCAGCCAGCGAGAGGGGCAGCTCACCTGGGTGAACGACGACAGAGCACTCGCATTGATTTGGAGCCACAGGAGAGAATAAAAAACCTGCACTTGTCAAATAAAAAGAAAAGTATAAAAGGAGGGTTAATTAGGAGCTGTAGCTGGCATCTGTATCTTTTCACAAAGCAGACTAAACATGGATCAAAGATCTGCCGTGAAGCCCCACCATGAAAGCGGCGCAATTAACGGTTGTTTGAGGGAGGGGCCCAGAGGGGCCCCGAGTGCCAGAAGCAGCTGCTGAAAATGAGCCGTTGCCATGGGTGACAGATTACTTTGTCACCTCACATAGAAGCGCTCCTCTTCATGGATTTGCACGGGTGCACGCAGAGAGTTAGCGTGAGCACAAATCCCATTAGCCCTCAGCCCTGCCAGGTTCCTGTTCACCTCCCTGCAAAGCTCCACAGCAAATTACTCACAGTGTGCCCGGACACGCCGGGATTTGGGAATGACAGCCATGCTTGGTTAAAATAGAAATCCTCTCCTCTGTGATAAAATTTTTTTTTTTTAAAGAAACATGGGGATGTAAGGTTTGATTTGAATTTTAGAAAAGAAGATAAGTGTTAAAACGTGAGCTCGGTAAGATATCAACAGACCCGAGAACATTTCAAATATATTTTTTGCTTGAGAAGAGGAGTTATTTTTTTTATCAATTCTATGCAACAATTATCATCAAAAGATTCAAACAGTAAAGACAGATGCATCCTGTAGGGCCAATCCATCCAGCAGAATGAGGTGGAGTGTGCAAAACCACCACCAGAGGGCAGTGTTGAGTCATCACCTCTTAATTTATGTGTTTTAAGGTCACCAGCAGAGGTTTCTTTTTCCTAACTGTTGAACACAGACACCTTTCACTGGATGCATGACTTAATAAAATACAACGCTAGTCTTTTTATGGGCTTTTAGCAGAATGACGGTTTAAAAAAAATAGGTGGAGCTCACATCAGCAGGCTGCATTGGTCCTACCAAAACCTGCCACATTAAAAAGCAAAAAAAAGGGTGGAGGACTGATGTCACCTCCTGTCTATGTGGCAGCAGAGGTGTCTGCTTTAAAAAATGTTCCAGTTTTTATTAACTTGGTCCTGGCAGCTGCTGGAGCAGAAAACACACATGTCAATTTGAAGCTAAAATAACCTCAAGAGAGCCGTGAAATCATAGAAACATCAAAAACACCTCATTGATACAATTAGAGTTTAACACAGACGAGTTGCAAGAGCTTCAGGAAAAAGGCTGTAAAGGATGAAAACACAGAAGCACACTGACGGCGGCTGTTTACAAGCAAAGGTTTGGAGCTGGCAAGAAGTTACCGAAGTAGAAGTACCCTCCCTCGTCTTTGGGCTGGAAGAAGCGGCCCCTCGCTTGGGCGTGCACGTCGGCTCCCTTCTCCACCAGCAGCTGCACGTACGGCTTGCAGCGTCGCTCGATGGCGATGTGGAGCGCCGTCTGGCCTGCCACCAACAAAACACAGCACACGAGACGCGTTACTCCCGAAGGCGCCCCCCACGCCTCCGCTTCACAACGGGCTGAAGTGAAAACACGTTTACGAAAAGAACGTCGCTTCCGAGATGAGATTACAAAACCGAGGCGCAACGAGTTGTGGACAGAAACATCTGCAAGAACAGTTGCACAAGAACAAGAGTTTATGGCTCTGAGAAATGCTCAACTGTGAGCTTGGTGGAGGAAGTCAAAGCTAAATTTAAAGCTACCGTATTTTCCGGTGTATAGGTCGCACCTTTTTATGTTTTTTTTTTTTCAAGGCCTGCGACCTATACTCAGGTGCGACCTATATATGGCTTGTTATCACTTTCGGCGAAACAAATTTTTAAATCCAGCTCATTTCACAATTACGTTCATTTATTAAGGAAAAGTTCAGCTCAGACACATATTTGCTATAATTTTTATCAAACAAATAATTGTTTTTAAGTGTTAATCTTCTTAAAAGCCTTGCTGTGCGCTCCTGTGGCAGACAATTGCAGCAGAGCTAAACGTAGGTGTGACCTATCTAGGGTTTTTTCCAATCTATTGGTGATAATTGGACAATGCAACCTATACACCGGTGCGACCTATACACCAGAAAATACGGTATGTGGAGTTAGGGCTTTATGATACAGTTTGTGTTTAAAAATGCATAACTCATCCAGGCCTGATTTGTTTGGTGTTCATCCTTTTCATTACTGGCTGTGAGATAGCAGGGATCCTTTTCAACCTGTAACTCCATACTGCCAGCGTACATAATCTCCAGTGGCCCCAATGCTCTGCTCTTTATGTAAAAAGGCGCAATGGATAGAAAGTAGCGAACAGATAGTGTTGCAAGCTGAAAGGGATCCCTGCTAGCTCACAGCCAGTAATGGGAAGGATGAACGCCAAACAAATCAGGCCTGGATGAACTCATTTGCAGACTGTAAACATACATCCTGTAAATAATAGATCTCCTTTTCCCATGTTGGGCCCCTCAGCCTGGCAGAGGCCCTAACATTGAATAAAACACAGTCCATGACAGGATCACCGTCTTCAATCTGCTCAATTCTATGTTTTATTTGGCAGCATGTGTTCGTTATGAGCTCATTATCTCACCTCTGTAGTACAGATCTCTAAAGGGCGTGTTTATAAACTCCCTGAGGTTTCCCGTCTTCTCTGCAATATCCACCAGCAGCGGGATGGTGTTGTTCTGACCACCGTAAAGGTTCATCAGCGCTTTAGGTAGACACGTCTTTCCCGTGGATGGCTCTAGTAAACACATGAGGTACAAAGAAAGCAATTACATGTAAATTGAATAAAATAATGTAATATGTAGCAGCTTTTCATAGCCTGCGTTTTTGGGGTTAAGCTGTGACTCCGTGACTAGATGTATGGCATCCTGAACTAAAAATAGCAATGGTTTCATGTTGAAAACTTTACGTGAAAAACCTTTCTTGGCCAACTGTTTGTTTTAGAGCTGAATGAGATTAAAGTGGATGCAAAGATCCTGTAAATCTTTCAAAACAGGAACGTGTCAGATTGTATTTGGTGCTCAAAGACCGAGTTTTGACTCTGGTGCAGTGGACCTCAGAGCTGAAGACAAGCTAAACACCAGGGAACACTGGAAGCCCAAAGATCATCCCTTCATCTGGTGGACACCTAGTGCTCCTCACCTTCCTCCTGTGTGCTACTTAAACACGGCTTCACATCGAGTCCACTACGCTCATCGGGCAAGGAGGGAAAAGCACTAGACATGAGATGTTGATTCTTTAACATCATGAATCTTTCTGTTGAAGCGGGTTTTTTTTTTAACATGATGCGATAACAATAAGGAATATATATCCTTGTGACACATCTTTAATCAGGACAAACGCTGGTTCACAATCTGTCCCAACCATAAATCTCTAAATTTACACAGCAAGCTTCAAAACAAGGAGCACTTCTAGTCTCGTACCATCGTGTACACGTTAAACAAGAGGAGGGTTCAATGGATAAAAATCTGAAGACAGTAGTCCCTCGCTACTTCACGGTTAGACTTTCGCGGACTCGCTCTTTCAAGGTTTTTCAAAGTAAGACTGCACACAAGAAAATAATTTGTATACAACCCATGATTGTTGACTTTAATATTACTCACGTGATTGGGACAGTATGGGATACTGTACAGAAAAAAGCTTAAGAAAAAATTTAATGATTCAGACAGGTGCCGCCATTTTGTAGTTTTTTTTCTCAATAAGCCTACACTGTATCGCCACTTACATGGACTATATTTCCCAGAAGCCCCGTTGCCTCCTGTAGAAATACATGACTCGTCGGCGAATCTGTGCGCCGCCGGCCGGCCCATGAGGCCTTTCGAGCAAGGAGGGGTCCCCGGAGGTCTAGTGTTATCTCCAGAGCCCACTGGGACTTCCCCCATTCAGATTTGGACTCAATCGGACCACCGTCTGGTCCCGTGCTGGCCATCCGAAGGTCCAGCTCCCTTCAAAATGTGTTTCAGTGCTCAAGAGCTGCACAGAGTCGACCAGAACCGGAGCAGAACTGGACCTCCAGACTCATCGGTCAATCTAAGAGCTGCTTGCCGGCCCACGAGGACTCCCGAGTGGGGAGGCGCCACCCAGAGGTCACTGGGACTACCCGAGCCATAGAGCCCACCAGAACCAGCAGGGTAGGTCTGTCGAAACAAAGTCGGACTGGAACCGAGTCGGACTGGAACCGAGCAGAACTGAGAGCTGCTGCTGTTCTGCAGCTGGTGAGTACTGTATACAGTATATATTATAGCAGCTCCATCCAGTACACAGTCCTGTGCGTATGTTGCAGTAGGTTTAAGAGTTTAGAACATTGCAAGAGCGTGGGAAGAGTTTATAAAGCCTTAAAATATAAACAAATCCTAAAATAAATACAACGTCCCTATTTTGCAGATTTTCACTTATTGCAGGGGGGGTGTCCAGAATGTAACCCCAGCAATAAACGAGGAACTGTACTGTGCATCCCAACCCTAGTGCCCTCTGGGCGTGGAGTCCACTGTTGTTAAAAAAAAAGTGACTTCCTGTTGATTCTGTAACTAAAATGTGAATTAATTAACAATGAAGGAAGAGAGTCAAGAGTTTCACAAATGTCTTCAGATGGGCTTCATGAGAACAAACTGTTCAAAATGGGGGTCAAGCAACTTGCAGCTGTCGGTCAGTTCAAATACTGTAAAACTTTATTTAACGCTCTACCAGAGTGGGCAGTTTGCTGTGACTTCTCTCTGCTCCCTGTTAGAAACCTGAGAAAACTCCTCACACTCAGAGGAAGTCTGTTCACAGAGAAACACGGAAAACACAGAAGGTCAAAGGTCACACAGCCAAAAGATAAAGCCAAGTATGTTCTTTGTGGCAGAGAATCTCAAAAATTGAAGAATCAGAATCTGAACTGTGTGCAGGTCTTACCTCTGAACTCTTCGTCTGTTAACCTCTTCCCTTGACTTTGCAGGTACTCCAGCAGGCCCTCGAGGGCCTCGGGGTCTGCACGCGACACGCAGTCGAACAACAGAGACCGGTTGAACACTTTCACGACTTTTGGAGGGTCGGCGTTTTGGCTGTCGTCGCACGATGCCTCGGTTTTACTAAAAGAGCAAAAAGGAGACTTGATGTTACACAATGTGCTGGAACTGTAGGACGTCACCACAAAGCAGGAACCCTCCCTGGATGTACAGCTTTGATTTGCTGTTTACTGACAGGAAAATAAGAAAACGCTGCACAAACCGCCTGTTTGAATGAACACCAACAGCCTGAGTGAAGAAAAAGACCTCTGTGTGTGTGTGTTTGGGGGCAGGTATGAATCCAGGAAGCAGCAGCAGCCTAAATATTACCTCAACGACCACAGAGGATCCAACAAGATGCTCTCTGTTCAGTCAGGCAACGGTCTGAAGCATGGGGTGTGTGCATGTGTGTGTGTGCGTGTGTGCGTGCGTGCGTGCGTAACTCTGTGGTGGGCCTCCGCCTACAAAGCTGAAGTTTACAAGGTATTTTTTTAATGACAACAATTTTCCAAACTAACCAGAGCATCCATGAATTGAACACATCCAGCAAATGTTTATTACCGTAAGCATTCACACAATAATTCAAAAAGGGGGACCGTAGGGTGTGTTCCAACTATAGGGGGATCACACTCTTAAGCCTCCCTGGTAAGGTCTATTCAGGGTTCTGGAGAGGAGGGTCCGTCGGATAGTCGAACCTCGGATTCAGGAGGAGCAGTGTGGTTTTCGTCCTGGTCGTGGAACACTGGACCAGCTCTACACCCTCAGCAGGGTCCTGGAGGGTGCGTGGGAGTTTGCCCAACCAGTTTACATGTGCTTTGTGGACTTGGAAAAGGCATTCGACCGCGTCCCTCGGGGGGTTCTGTGGGGGGTACTCCGGGAGTATGGGGTACCAGGCCCTTTGATATGGGCTGTTAGGTCCCTGTACGACCGGTGTCAGAGCTTGGTCCGCATTGCCGGCAGTAAGTCAGGCTCGTTTCCAGTGAGAGTTGGACTCCGCCAAGGTTGCCCTTTGTCACCGATTCTGTTCATAACTTTTATGGACAGAATTTCTAGGCGCAGCCAAGGTGTTGAGAGGATCCGTTTTGGTGGCCTTAGAATCGCTTCTCTGTTTTTTGCAGATGATGTGGTCCTATTGGCTTCATCAGATCGTGATCTACAGCTTTCACTGGAGCGGTTTGCAGCCGAGTGTGATGCGGCCGGGATGAGGATCAGTTCCTCCAAATCCGAGGCCATGGTCTTGAGCCGGAAAAGGGTAGCATGCCCTCTCCGGGTCGGGGAGGAGGTCCTGCCCCAAGTGGAGGAGTTTAAGTATCTCGGGGTCTTGTTCACGAATGAGGGAAAACTGGAGCGTGAGATCGATAGGCGGATAGGTGCAGCGTCCGCAGTGAAGCGGGCGCTGTACCGGTCTGTCGTGGTGAAGAGAGAGCTGAGTCAAAAGGCAAAGCTCTCAATTTACCGATCGATCTACGTTCCCACCCTCATCTATGGTCATGAGCTTTGGGTTATGACCGAAAGAACGAGATCTCGGATACAAGCGGCTGAAATGAGTTTTCTCCGCAGGGTGTCTGGACTCTCCCTTAGAGATAGGGTGAGAAGCTCAGTCATCCGGGAGGGACTCGGAGTAGAGCCGCTGCTTCTCCACATCGAGAGGAGCCAGTTGAGGTGGCTCGGGCATCTGGTTAGGATGCCTCCTGGACGCCTCCCTGGTGAGGTGTTCCGGGCATGTCCCACCGGGAGGAGACCCAGAGGAAGACCCAGGACACGCTGGAGGGACTATGTTTCTCGGCTGGCCTGGGAACGCCTTGGGATTCCCCCGGAGGAGCTGCTCCAAGTGGCTGGGGAGAGGGAAGTCTGGGCCTCCCTACTTAGGCTGCTACACCCGCGATCTGACCCCGGATAAGCGGAAGACAATGGATGGATGCACCCATACTCATTTATACAGTAGAGCCCCCAGGAATAAGGTAGATTAAGGTAAAGATGTGCAAAATCATGTGTGAGAGAGTCATGTCCCAGAGAAATTGTGGGCGTTACAAATCATGCTGGGTAGGAATTATAGAGCCGTTTATGACTGTTTACGATGTTTCTAAGTGTGAAAATTTGTTTTTCATGTTATTTTCCTGTTCTGGCTGTAAACTGACACCATGAGTCAGAAACTGCTTGCGATAGAGATGAAGGGAAAAAGTACTATGAGGGAGGCGACTTCACCTGGTGGTGCTTACCTTGGCTTAGTGACGAGCAAATTAAGCTTTTATGAAGCATTGAACCAGTTGGGCCAAATGTTTCAAAAATAGGTTCATTTGTTGAAGCTTCTGTTACAGTGACCTCTTGTGGCAATTTGCAATGCTGCTGTCAAATTAGGCATTATGCCTTTGGTGGCACACACCAAAGAACTTCAAGGGGACCAAATGTAGGATATATAATTTTTTGTGGTTTATCTGTGGGCTATCCAGACCATTTTCAGTCAATTTTATACACAAAATAATGCTTAGATAATAAAATATCCCCTTTCTAATTCTGCCAAATTTCACTTCCGTTCTAAACGACCGGTTTATGAATAATGAGGTCTGAAAGCCACGCCCTACAAAGACCTATTTACATTAACTACGCCCTCTGTAACAGCCAGTATCTCTAATATGTTGTTATTTTAAAATTAGCTCTTTTTTATTACTCATTTGACTTACTGTTAGTGCTAGTAGCTTAAGATAACTTACCAAAAGCCCTCTGCGCGCGCCGCCATTTGCAGCTCCTTTTTTTAGCATTAGCCCACCTTCGAGGCTAATGATAGCTTTTCCTCCTCCGAGCGGGCGGTGTTAGCTCCGCTCGTTGCATGCGGCGCTGTTGGGAGCTATCGCTGCTTCAGTCCACACACAAAGTTCACAGAATGTCTCCAGTTAATTTATCCGCATGAGGCAACCTTTGACCGGACCCCCGGACCTCAAAAGTCAGTAGCTCCCAGCAACTCCCACACGCAGACGGCGGTCTGCAAAACAAAAGGCTTAAAAAAAAAAAGGGATGCCGCGGCCGGGACGCGAACCCGTGTCCTTCGGATGACGAGTCCGGTTCACTACCTCTGGGCCAACCGGGCAGTTATGCAAAAAGCAGTCTTTCATCGTATAAGAAATAATCACAACCACCTACATTTAGAACGCTGAAGTTTTGATTAGATTTTGATGAAGTGAAAGGTATTCTTAAAATAAATAAGTTGCTAATCTGAAAATATATCGATCAGTGGTGCTTGATGGTACAGACTGTCGCCCCAGAGAGAGTGTGTGTGTGTGCACAGTTTTCTGCCGGCTGCGCGTTGGGAGCGATATTACACTAAAAATTGAACTAAAACGTAAAAATAACAATTATAAAGTATTATTATGTCGATGTATATATCTAGTCTCACCCCGATTTCTCCGAAACAAAAGGCTTTAAAAAAAAGGGGGGGAAAAAAGATGCCGTTGACAGGATGCGATCTCCGCTCTCCTGCGTGGCGCTCAAGTGTCGTAACCGCTCAACCAAACTGACAGTTGTGCAAAAGTAGTCCATCATATAAGAAACAAGTCCAAACCGCGAGAGTGTGTGTGCACAGTTTCAACGAGACAGAGTTCATTCAAACAAGGTAATAAAACATTCTGGTTTTACTCGAGATGTGCTGCATGGCTGGAGCAGGGCAAACCCCTAGCCCCCCGGGGGCTAAATAAATGAATAAATGACCGCCAGGTCAGCTCCTAAACCGCTAGGCAACCGTGACATCTTTTATACTCAAGTGGGTGGAGCATCACCAGGGGTTGCTAGGTGAGGGGCTGGACTCAGGTTTGAGGTGATTGGCTACGGTTTGTGACGTCACAAACCGCAGGAAGTGTGAAACGAAGCGTTTTTAATCACAGACAAATAAATCTACTTAGAGTAAATAAACCACTGGGTGCATTTTTTTGGCACAAGGACTGTTTTTTTATGAAGTAAATACCCAAAGTTGAGTAAAAAAAACATTAAAAAGTGAATTTTGCATGTGTGGTCCCCTTTCAGTGTCTGGTGTTAAAGAAACTACTTTACTGTGGTTAAAAACCCAGATTTGTTTAAATTCATCAACTTTCTACTGTATGTTGTCTGGTTTGAAAATGTATTCATGCTAACATGTTTTCAAATAAAGATTGATAAGTGTCTAAAAAAGTTATGTCTGGTCCTCTGGACATTCATAAAAACTTAACTTTTTTTTATTTTTCTACCTGGATTATTGAACATGCATCAGGATACTGATAAATGTGCACTGAAGAGATTTAATAAAAATGTTGCAATGGTATTGTGCTTGTGTAACTGTGGCAGAGTCTTTATCATTCTTAAAAATAACAAAGAAATTACATCTCCAGCATCTCCATATTTGAACCAGAGACCTGCATGCTGAGCGACAGCAGCTCTACCAGTTGCGCCACCGTGCTGCCCAGAAACCATCTTGTGTATATAAAAATTTAATTTGAGCCCATACTGGCTCATTTTACTGTATAGGTAGTCCCCGACTTACGAACGAATTCCGTTCCTACGCCCGAGCGTAACACGAAAATCGCCGTAAGTCGAAAATACGTCCAAACGGCATCTCATACATGCACCTCATACATCCAAAGAGCACCTCATACATCCAAGCACCTCATACGTACAGTACTGTATTTTTACCAAGCACTTAGCCTATCCTAACACATTACCCTACATTATTATCAAAAACCACATACATTTAGGAGCCATAATGAAGGGAAAAAAAAGAGTTAATTTATTACTGGGAGCTGGTCATTTCTTCCTCCGTCTGTTAGCATGTTAGCTCGTGCACCTCCGAGCTCTGCAGCTTGCTTCACGAGGTCCACACCATTTACAGCAACGTCTGTTAGCATGTTAGCTAGTTGCTAGCATGTTAGCTCGTTTCTCAGCTGTCCTCCGCTCCTCTTGTATTTCCACGCGCGGTCCAGAGGTCTGCCTGCTCTGTAAGTTTCCACTGAGCGCATCAGTGGAAACCCCCTCCTGTAAGTTTCAAGCTCCCCTAAGTTTCATTTCCAGTTCCCTCCTTCCTTCCTGTAAGTTTCAAGCTCCCCTAAGTTTAGTTTCGGTACCGTATTTTCTGCTGCAAAGGCGCATAAACGGCGTAACTCGAACAATGCTTTTCAATGGGAGCGCGTTCGTAAAGTCGAATCGTTGTAAATCGAGACCGCCGTAAGTCGAGGACTACCTGTACCTATATTAAATACATGGGTTAGACAATATGCTGAAAATTACTATAACTTTTTTGACACATTTAAATGCCAAAACCACCTTAAGAGCAATGAATGAACAAAGTGTCCCCACATGTTACAACCTCTTTTCCTGGCTGTCTTCATAATTACTCATTTATATCAACAACACAACAGCAACAACACACCTACTCTCCCAACACATTGCAAACATTTTAGAGCTGTTTTATAGTGTTGAGCGCTCTCAATTCAAAACTGTCTCAGTCTGTCACCCGTCAGGATCGAGACGAGGCGGTGCCAGGGAATCAGCTGTTTGGACCCTGAACCAGTCAAGCGATTCATTCCGATAACGAAACAGTTTGTGTTTCGGACGTCATGCGTCACGTCACGTGACTTCTTCCGCATCGAAACAGGCTCCAAAGCAGTAGTCCGATGTAATTTTACTGCAGGGTTCGAAGCATGTTTTGAAGCTTTTGTTTCATACTACTATCGCTACCTTTGCTTAACCCATCTTTTATGCTTTAAGTATGGAAAACTGTCTAAAAATCAATTAGTTGACTTCATTTAATTGGATGTGAATTTAGCAAAAGCTAATTTCGTTTAAGGTTTTCAGAATTAGCTAAACTCTGCTAGTGGGGATAACTTCCCATGTAGCAGATTAGCATTCAACTCTGCTAGTGGGGATAACTTCCCATGTAGCAGATTAGCATTCTTGATAACTTTGAAAATCTTCAGCAGAACCCTGTTAAATTTTAATCCAGTAAATTCATGTCCACTCACCTTTTTAGTTACACAGAGCTATGTTATGCCACAGAGCTATGTTATGCTACACAGAGCTAAACGCCACCTGCTGATGCCTCAGACCTCGCAGTACTTTTCCCCTTCATATCTACTGCAAACAGTCTGAGTCATGGTGCCAGTTTACAGCCAACAACAGACTTTAACATCAACATCAAACCATCCAGAACAGGAAAATAACATGAAAAACCCATTCTCATCCTCAGAAACATTAGAAGGTTGAAACATTGTACATATAATTCCTACCCAGCATGCTTTGCAATGATCACACTGTCTCTGGGACGTGATTCTCTCACACATGATTTTACACATCTCTACCTTAAAGACCGTGTAAAGTGAAATTAAATGTGTGTTTTTAGTTTGTCACATGGCATAAATATGTGTTATTAAAGCTGGGGTATGTAAGATTGTAATGTAGTCTTAACTTTTCAAACAATATATATTTTAACATATTTCTTCACTCTGTCACTAGATTGATGTTAGAGAGGTAATCTCTGAAAAAACTAAAAAAAAATATTGTCCCCTTGCTTCTCCAGGTGGTAAATAAGCATTTCTAAAAAGAAAAAGTGACCCGCCATTTTCCAGCCAATAAAAACAAAGTTTGTAACCAGCCAATAAAAACCGAGCTTGAATTTGAATCAGCCAATAAAAACAGAGCTTGAATTCAAATTTCAACAGACCACAAGGGGGCAGAGCCATATATGGCTCTGAGGGGGAGGGATCAGAATGCTTTGCTTGTTGAAATTTTTTCTAAGTGCTGCTGTTCTACAGAAACTGCAGACTGAACCTTTAATCACCCATATAAATCTGACTGATTAAAAACATTCTTTACCTTATAAAATTAAGTCTCAAAAATCATGAAAAAACATGATTTTGCCTTGCCCTGGAACGCTGGGGGCGTGTCAGTGCATGGGCGTGGTTTCAGCGCAGCTGCGCTCGTGTCCTGCCCCCTGAGCTGACTGTGTGGAGAGGCAGACAGCAGAGCCAGTAAACCTGCTCTGTTTTTATCTGAATTCTGTAACAGCAGCTACTTTTTCCAAGAGTTACGCTGTTTTTGTAAATAGTTTTCTTGTCTGGAATGAATAAAAAAAAAAAAGAGTTGTACCATGCGGGAATTGAACCCGTGGAGTTTGGGACGGAAGGCAAGCGCTTTATCCATTGACCTATCCAGGCACTACAGATACTTGGTATAAAACCACGCGGTATAAAAACATGTTATGATTTGTACGGGTGCCCTGACCATTGCGACATCCAGGGAAGATGCACGAACGAGGCATAATTGATTAGCTAGCTAACAATGAACAAAATATCTATGCTATTGCTATCTGATGCTATCTGCGATTCGCGAGTGAACGGCTCCACCGAGGCGAATTTATACGGCTGGAGCTGCAGGGGGTGGGGCTATACTAATGAGGACCGCGTGACGAAACGCGGTCACATTTAAAACACGCCTAAAAAATCCTGAAATAGAAATATGTTTATACACAGTTTGCTCTATAACTCCAAAATTAATTGAGCTACAATTTTGAGACTTTTTACTCATTTACAAGATTACAATTATGA
>JBBPBX010003839.1:10695-23173 GCA_038048925.1 Garcialebias charrua | reverse complement strand
AACAATGAACAAAATATCTATGCTATTGCTATCTGATGCTATCTGCGATTCGCGAGTGAACGGCTCCACCGAGGCGAATTTATACGGCTGGAGCTGCAGGGGGTGGGGCTATACTTAAGAAGACCGCGTGACGAAACGCGGTCACATTTAAAACACGCCTAAAAAATCCTGAAACAGAAATATCTTTATACACAGTTTGCTCTATAACTCCAAAATTAATTGAGCTACAATTTTGAGACTTTTTACTCATTTACAAGATTACAATTATGACATTTATAATGTTTATTGAAGAAAATGTTGAAATTCACTTTACACGGTCTTTAATACAAACAGATTTATTACTGAGAGAATATTGATGATGATGCACAGCAACTGTGTCCTTAGTTGTAAAAGCAGAACCACAAAGAGGATCACTTACGTGAGTTAATTAAATGACGTGAGAGAGACGTCCAACACGCATTGAATGCATCACAGCAGCACAGCAAGTTCTGCTCCGCCTCTTTGGTGCCGATGGACCAGATTTATTTCTGAAAGCTCACCTCTGAGGGACATGGATGCTTTACCTGTGATTAATTAATCGTTTTTGTTCACTTACAACATTGTCTCGTTAAAAGACATTCTTACAGATTCAGTGACAGCAGTGTAAAATAAAAAGTTAGGGTCTTAGCATTAGCTTCCAATAATTTTTTACATTTATTGTTAAAGCTAATACAGTAGTTTGTGAATTAGTGGTTAGTGATGTTAACTTTTTGATTAGCTGTGCCCATCATTTGTCTATATCAAAACGTTCAGCTCAGGCACTCCTCTGCTATGACTTTTGGTATCGGTGCAACTTTAGCTTTTTAAAATATTTAGCTTTTTCTGCCATTTTTTCCTCATTGAAAATGAATTGAGCTAACTTTACATCCTTCAAATACTGTCATCTGTTTACAACCTTTTACTGCTCATTTCACATTTTGTTCTGGATCAGCTTTTTTGTGCTAATTTTAGCTTTCTTTAGCTACTTTTAGCTCATTTCAACTCATACTGTATATTTTTTCTTCTTTCTAGCTTCTTTCTGCTTAACTTCAGCCTTTTTGTGCTTGTTCTAACTTTTTTTGTTGCTAATTTTAGCTTCTAATATCCCTTTCTGCTCATTTCAGGTTTTCTGCCTTTTCAGCTACTGTTTAGCCATTTTTCTGCTAATTTGAGTTGTTTCAGCTAATTTCACCTCTTTTTTTCTAATTCAGCTTCTTTCAGCTTAATTCAAAGCATTCATTCATTTTTCTGCTTTTTGATAGCATTTTGATTCTTCTGATCAGCTTCTGATCAGAACTGGCTGATTTTTCCATGCATTTTTTTACCAGTATTTATCTACCCGGTACTTCTGGTGTTTAGCTAACTCCATCCATCATTAGCTTCCTTTTTGGGTCGCGGGGGTCACTGGTGCCCATATTCAGCAGTCACTGTGCAAGAGGCGGAGGACACACCCTGGACGTCGCAAGTCCATCACAGGGACACATGAGACAAACAAGACAACCATTCACTCTCTCACTCACATCCAGGGACAATTCAAGTTACCAGTCAGTCTAACATGTGGTGAGACCAGCTATGTCGTATGGTCTGGAGACAGTGTCATTGACAAAAAGACAGGAGAAAGAACTGGAAGTAGCAGAAATGAAGATGCTGAGGTTCTCCTTAGGAGTGACAAGGATGGATAAGATCAGGAATGAGATCATCAGAGGTACAGCACATGTTGAACAACTGGGAGATAAAGTTAGGGAGGCCAGACTGAGATGGTTTGGACATGTCCAGAGGAGGGACAGTGGGTATATTGGTAGAAGCAGTGCTGGGCAGCGCTAATCCAAAAATTAGTTCCGCTATTTCTAAAGCACTTATTAATTTATTTAGGTCCGCAATTTCAAAAGCGCTTATGTATTAGCAACGCTAGCGGACGCTAATGCTAATGCGCTAACGTGCAAATGGCGAACTACTTTTTTTAATCCAGCAGATTTGACCATTTCGTGAAACTGTCAAGCTCAGAAAAACCTTGTGCTATAAAGTCAGCTAAGAAATATATTTTTTCTCAGCAAAGAAATAATTGTTTTTACCGTGTTTTGTTGTAAAGTCCTTTGCTTCTGTGGCCGCCGCCATTTTGAACAGGGCAAATGAGGCGCTGACGCGTCGCGTAGGCCGCTGAGAAACATCCATAAGTTCACCCTCCATGTTAAAAACTCTTCGTCTGACTCTTCGAAAACAAGCAATAAGGCTGCAGAGTAACACACTGGCTGCTAACTGCTATAGAGAGAGCGCTCTCTCTAGCCAAGAGACTGAGGGGGACGCTTTTTTGTCACGGACCACATCCGGCGCTGACAGGATATGGTCTGTTAGCAGTCGTCCGGTTGATTTAAGAGCCCGTAAATAAGTTTTTTCGTTTTTACTGATAGATAATTAGTTATTAGCGGTACTGCATTTTAAATAAAAATAGCGCAAATCCGCTTATGAATTATAAAAGTTAGTCAATCCGCTATAACGCTGACAAATTGTTTAGGTCCGCTATAAGCGGATTAGCGCTTTAGCGCTCCCTAGCAGTCTGGCGCCCACCTTTGGGTAGAAGGATGTTAGAAATGCAGCTGCCAGGAAAAAGACAAAGAGGCAGGCCAAAGATGAGATACATGGATGCAGTTAGAGAGGACATGAAGGTAGTTGGAGTGAGGACAGAGGATGCAGAGGACAGAGTGAGGTGGAGGAGGATAACTCGTTGTGGCGACCCCTGAAGAGGGAAAAGCCGAAAGAAGAAGAAGAAGAAGAATCAGTCTAACGTATGTTTTTGGTCTGTGGAAGAAAACCAGAGTACCCGGAGAAAATCCATGGAGGGAACACGCAAACTCCACTCACCCGGCCGGGATTTGATCCGGCAACCTTCTCGCTTAAAGGTAACATGTCTACCAACTGAGCCATTGTGAATGTGAAGACCCTTTTAACTAACTGTTTCATCATGTTTTCCATTGTTAGTGACAGTTCTGTGGTTAAAAAAATAAAATAAAATTACAGCTTGGTTTCAGCAACTTCAGCAGCTTTCATCAAAATCATTCAGCGATAAGCATTCACACACAATTCTTGCAAATTTGTCTAGTTACTGTTGAGACGGGAACTAAACTTTCCAAACCAAGACAATAAAATGCAGAGTTATAAACACTAAACACACAGGTGTTGTAGTGTTCTCTGTTCTCACCCTCTTGGGAGCTTCTTCCTGCGTCTCTTCTGGTTGCCTTCGTTTCCGTTGTTACCATAGTCACCGTAGTCAAACAGAGAGTCCATGGGTGCTTTCTTGGGGCCTGGATTCACATTTGACTCGTACATGGTGGTTTCCAGCCGGTCCATTGGGTTGGAAATGCCCTTCTTGAAAGCGCCCTGAAACTTCATCCGCAGGTTCGGCCTGCTGTCCGAGGACTGGCCAGGCTGAACCGGCTCCAGGGTCGAGTCCTGATTACTCGTGTCCTGCGCCGGCTGGGAGACATCCTCGCTTTCGAACAGGTTCGAGAGCTCAGACAGGGGAAAGGCTCCGTTGTTCTCCACCGGAGCTGCCACTCCATCTCCTGCGTCCACAGACAGAGCCGAGCCCGGAGACTCAGACTTGGACTTGACGAGGTGGCACCTTCTGAGGAGCGCAGAGCGACCCTGGAGGGAGAACAGTGACACAATGTTTTGGGGAAGGTTGTTAATGTAGATTATCTCATTTAGCTGGAAATAACTAATTTATGTGAAGAAACATGAAAAGGAACAAGTGGAGGTCATAAAAAGTAAAGGCCCAAAACCAGACCTGGGAAATGATTTCTCCAACAAATAAATAATAATAAAAGCTTTCCTCTAAAAATGTTCAGGAGTGAGAATAAGTGAAACTTCAAAGACAGCTTTTGAAAGACCTACTTATTGTTTTATGTCTTATTGAGATGATAAACTGGTTAAATATAGGGCTGAACGATTTTGGAAAATAATCTAATTGTAATTTTTTTTCTATAAATTGCAATTGCGATTTAAAACGCGATTATTATTTTTAATATATTTTAATATCTATAAGTATTTTTCAACAAACAGAAGCAATAAATCAATCTGTTTTATAATAAACAATGTCAGATTTATTTAAAGCAGAGATTACAATAAAGCAAACAAATCTATGCCTTTTCTTTTCACCATTTCTATTTTTTCTTGTTTCATAAACATAATAGTAAACATGTTAAGTGAACTTCCTAACTACTGTCTGAACTTCACATGACAGTTAATAAATAAATAAAAAAAATTACTGTTTGAAGTTCAAACAGTTCGGTCAGTGATCCCTGTCGGCTGATACTTTGCTTACTTGAAGTTGAAGCACTGGTTGTTGTCATTCTAGCCATGCAACCATCGTAAATGTCTTTGTGGTGTTTTTTTTTTAAGTGTTGATAAAGATTTGTGTCACGTGACCAGTCAAATTGCAGCCTTCGCGATTAGAAAATCTAATTTTATCATATTGCAATATTATTGCAAATGCAATTAATTGTTCAGCCCTTGTTAAATATAAATGTTAAAAACTTGGACAGACTTGATGTTTTAACATGTTAAAAAAAAATCAACTTCTAAGTAACTGTAAAAACTTTAACCCTTTAAGTCTGAAGAAGACTACCTCATTCATCCCTTTTCTCACAGTGACGTGCAAAATTCCACCTCAGGGAAAACTGGAAATGGCGCTGGAGCATGAATGAACTCTGGAAGACAAAAGGAGAGAAACTGCCATGTAAACTGCTGACAAAGGAGTCTAAACACAAACATGCCCTGACGATGTCCCAAACCACTCAACCAGTGCTCTGCTGTAAAGGAACTGGGAAACTGGTGCAAAAATCAGCAAGAGTCCTGACCCTCACTGGTCAGATGAAGTTTACTTTATGGAAGAAGACTATAAAACAGTATTCTTGAACTGCTACGGCAACAATACTCTGCTTCCACTAGATAAGTGTACCATAAAAAAAAAATACAGGATTTCCTGAGTTTGCTGTCAGACACTGAAAACTTATCAGAGCCAAATACTAGAGGGGTCCCACAGAGGAAGAGGAATAACACACAACTACGTCTATTCCAAGGGGATTAAAATGCCTTTACACTTCAGCTGATGGTAAAAAGAAACAAAGAGAAGAGCTGACTCACAAACTTCAGATCACATTTAGGCTGTTGCATTAAACCTGTCAGAGACACTCAGGGGGAGCTTTTTGTCCCATCAATCATACCCACAGTTTGTTTCTGGCCCACTCACTGGGTCCAGGAAGGAAAACTCCACAGTTACACTTGTGTTGACCTGAATGTGTCTGATGAGGGGAGATCCTGCTCTGACACTGCTGGTGGGATATTATCCAGAGCCGGAAAGATCAGGAAGCAAACGAGCAAAAACTTTTGGATAAATTGTCTTTTTATTGGGAAAAGAAAAAAAAAAACATATACAGTATAGCACCACGGGTTTCAAACTTGTAATAGGAAATTATATAAATATGTAATGGACCTACCCAGGGTCAAACTAAGGTTTTTGAACTGTCCAGTGATGACCTTTACTGACCTTTCAGTAAAGCAAGACATTTACTACAAAATCATTCATTTAGCTATAATCTGATAACATAGTCACCAAAAAGAGACTATTTCTATCTTTGATTTTAGGCTGATGTGATCAAAAGAATAACTTTTGTCATTTTCATGATGTGTGCTTTTAAGCTGTGTTATTCTTTAAGAGTTGTGTTCACTGCGGTGTTAAAGGTGAAATCTCGGGTCACAGAGACCCGACTGTTTTGTTTAGAAATAAGAAGACAGTTTAATCCGTTGTTTTTCATGAACAAGGCTCCAGCTTCTCTGTCTTTTCCTAAACAAATCTCCCTCTGCTCTGGCTGTAACCTTGGGCCTGATAAGGCAAGTGCACTCCTCTCTTTGTTCCTGCTTTTTAAGTTCTAACTGTGCGAGAACGCTTCAGAGAGTTGCTGGGAACTTCCAAGAGATGTGAACTTTCCCAAAGAGCTGGATACGTTTGGTCAAGAGCTAACGACCTTCGTCTTCAGCTAAGGACTGATGACTTGCTGTTATGAGTCCACTTCGAACAAGCGTAAGATCAAGAACTTTGTTTATTCCTTCTTGGAATAAGTTTATCTTGAAGTCAGAGGCCTGAAGCTGACATATTCTCTGATGACCAACGCAAAACCAGGAGACGTTGGAAACGTAAACCAGAACCCTGCTTGAAGGTATTGTACTGGTTCCCACAAGGATCCGTGCATCTGAAAGGCTACAAGGTCTTCCCTCTTACCGGGCTGTCGTCAAAAGGTAAAGAGCTGTTTACAAAACGTACCTGGATTTTAGCAGAAGTCGGATGAGAAGTGTCACTCTGGTATCATGCTCACGATAACTTCTTCTTAAATCTTTCCTCCTACTCTTTCCCCTCTCAATCTAAGCTGGAAACTATTTTTTAAGTTAAAGAGCCCACAGACTAAATATGTTTAACATCTAGTATTTATGTCTGTTGTGTTAAATTTAAGTGTGCTGACGTATCTGAATTGAAAGAAAGTGAAATCATGTCAATCAAGTGTAATGGTGTTAATTTAGTTGATTTATTTTAAATAAATGATAGTGTCTCTTTGACATATCAAACTAAGTCAATGTCCATTGTCACTTAATGGCTCTGTTTATTTATCCATCATAAAGATCACAGAAATATTGGGTAAACTGAAAAAGAAGAGAATCCGTGAAATTACTATTCAATCTGAATAAATTAATTAAGGTAAAGAGGTCAGTATTAATATTGACCTCCTCATAACCTCTTACATATATATATATATATATAAATAAGGAGCAGATTTAATAAGATATTTTCTTCATCTGCTACCTTTCATTTTATATATATTTTTTTCTTTTCAATTCATATACTGTACAGTATGTCAATTGTTGCATTTCATTATTGTAAAATGAAAAATATATATATATATAGGTCCTTTAAAAAAAAATAGCATATTGTGATAAAGGTCATTATTTTCCATAATGTAATGATAAAAATGAAACTTTCATGTATTTTAGATTCATTGCACACCAGCTGAAATATTTCAGGTCTTTTATTGTTTTAATACTGATGATTTTGGCATACAGCTCATGAAAACCCAAAATTCCTGTCTCAAAAAATTAGCATATTTCATCCGACCAATAAAAGAAAAGTGTTTTTAATACAAAAAAAGTCAACCTTCAAATAATTATGTTCAGTTATGCACTCAATACTTGGTCGGGAATCCTTTTGCAGAAATGACTGCTTCAATGCGGCGTGGCATGGAGGCAATCAGCCTGTGGCACTGCTGAGGTGTTATGGAGGCCCAGGATGCTTCGATAGCGGCCTTAAGCTCATCCAGAGTGTTGGGTCTTGCGTCTCTCAACTTTCTCTTCACAATATCCACAGATTCTCTATGGGGTTCAGGTCAGGAGAGTTGGCAGGCCAATTGAGCACAGTAATACCATGGTCAGTAAACCATTTACCAGTGGTTTTGGCACTGTGAGCAGGTGCCAGGTCGTGCTGAAAAATGAAATCTTCATCTCCATAAAGCTTTTCAGCAGATGGAAGCATGAAGTGCTCCAAAATCTCCTGATAGCTGCATTGACCCTGCCCTTGATAAAACAGTGGACCAACACTAGCAGCTGACATGGCACCTCAGACCATCACTGACTGTGGGTACTTGACACTGGACTTCTGGCATTTCCTTCTCCCCAGTCTTCCTCCAGACTCTGACACCTTGATTTCCGAATGACATGCAAACTTTGGTTTCATCTGAAAAAAGTACTTTGGACCACTGAGCAACAGTCCAGTGCTGCTTCTCTGTAGCCCAGGTCAGGTACTTCTGCTGCTGTTTCTGGTTCAAAAGTGGCTTGACCTGGGGAATGCAGCACTGCAGCACCCACGCCCCATTGATAATAGGTGGGTCTGCAGTGGAAGTGGTCTCCAGCTACAAGTACTTGGGTGTACACTTGAATGATAACCTCAGCTGGAGCAACAACACCACCAGCCTGATCAAGAAAGGTCATCAGAGACTCTACTTCCTCAGACGGCTGAGACGAGCTGGTCTGAGCAGCCCAGTTCTCACCTCCTTCTACAGGTGTGCAGTGGAGAGCATCCTGTGCTCCAGCATCAACGTGTGGCATGGAGGCTGCACAGTTGAAGAGAGGAAAGCTCTACAGAGAGTGGTGAAGGCTGCACAGAAGTCTGTTGGAGTCAGTCTCCCCACCATCACAGACATTTACACCTCCAGATGCAGGAAAAGAGCCACCTGCATCATGAAAGACCTCACTCACCCAGCACACTCACTCTTTGCCCCACTCCCCTCAGGACGGAGGTTGAGGAGCATCAAATGTAGAACCACTAGACTGAGGAACAGCTTCTACCCTGAGGCTGTTAGACTCATGAATAAATAAAAATAAAATAAAATAAACACTGCAAAATATCACATTGTGCTGATGCTGATCTGTTTTCTTGTTGCTGTGTTCATCTGTGACCATCTGCTCATACAAACTCATGTTCGTGCTGCTGTTTATTCCCACTATATTAGGCTTAGTGTATTACTAGTTGATGTTTTTCTTAGTTAATTCTAGATGTTATTACTGTTTTTCTCTTGCATTTGTTGTTGGATGTAACTGGGACCCCGTGTACATAATCTCGTTTTCATCACATGTACCACATGCGGTGCAAATGACAATAAAGACTCTCTGACTCTCTGACTCTGTAGCCCATTTCCTGCACACGCCTGTGCACGGTGGCTCTGGAATCGGCCCTTCTCCACAATCTTCCTCAGGGTCCGGTCACCTCTTCTCGTTGTGCAGCGTTTTCTGCCACACTTCCCTTCCCACAGACTTCCCACTGAGGTGCCTTGATGCAGCACTCTGGGAACAGCCTATTCGTTAAGAAATTTATTTCTGTGTCTTACCCTCTTGCTTGAGGGTGTCAATGATGGCCTTCTGGACAGCAGTCAGGTTGGCAGTCTTACCCATGATTGCGGTTTTGAGTAATGAACCAGGCTAGGAGTTTTTAAAAGCCACAGGAATCTTTTGCAGGCGTTTAAAGTTAATTTGTTGATTCAGATGATTAGGTTAATGGCTCGTTTAGAGAACCTTTTCATGATATGCTAATTTTTTGAGGTATGAATTTTGGGTTTTCATGAGCTGTATGCCAAAATCATATATTAAAACAATAAAAGACCTGAAATATTTCAGTTGGTGTGCAATGAATCTAAATTATATGAAAGTTTCATTTTTATCATTACATTATGGAAAATAATTACCTTTATCACAATATGCAAATTTTTTGAGAAGGACCTGTATGTGTGTGTTGCCTTTTGTGATTTGAAAGTTGTTCTCTCACTATAGCAAAATCTCATTCGGAATCGGATTTTTTTATTTTTTTTTAAAGCACAAAGTTGTCCTGAACCATCTCTAAAGCAGAGATCACTTACCTTGTTTCACCCTCATGATCTTGTCTCTTCTCTCTAAAAGACGCAGCTTTGCTCCATGGTTTCAAACTTTTCGCCTCCTCCGGCCTGACGACAGCTCCTTTTCTGCCTCCTCGGTTTTAATGTGGCTCCAACTAAAAGAAGGAGTCTAAACATGAGCGACAGAGTTTTCCTGCTCGGTGAGCCCGAGCCCCGCCACGGTCCTGCAGAACAACAGATGCTTTCACTGGTTTAGGGTGGGACAGGGAGAGACGCCACCTTAGGTTGGATCCACCGCGGAAGTTCACGGTGCAGTACCGCTGATGACCGCTAGAGGCCACTACGGAGTAAAGTATGGCAGGCAGTTTAAACATAAAATCAAACTCCATTTCTGAGCTCGTTTTACTCCGTGTCAAATTGACATTCTTACTTCAGAATTAAAATTAAAGACACGCTTATCTAAAACTGCATGTCTATTGGTAAAATAGAAAAACACAGATCCCTAATCACTGAGGCAGTGGATGCATATCATACATTTTTTTTTTGTCTGTTTGTTTTTTGTGTTGAATATACAAAATGTTATTCATATTTGTAATTACACTGTTGTAATTTTTTTAAAATTACCATTGTCTAACATTGCTGTATTTGGGATATCTGGAATTGTTAGATCTCAACAACTAATACAAGCAACAATGGGGATGAAGAAAAAAACATTCAAACAGGTTTCTCTTAAATGAGTTCTCATGACTCAATGACACTATCCATCCATCCATTCATTATCTTTTACCCGCTTCTTTCTTTTCAGCCCGTGGGGGTCACTGGTGCCCAAGTATCACTGTGAGAGAGGTGGGGGACATCCATCACAGGGACACATGAAGACAAACAACCATTCACTCTCTCACTCACATGTAGGGACAATTTAAAGTTACCAGTCAGCCTAACATGCATGTTTTTGCTCTGTGGGAGGAAACCAGAGTACCCAAAGGAAATCCATGCATCATGCACAGAGAGATCATGCAAACTCTCTGTGAAGGGCCAGCCGGGATTTGAACCAGGGCGACCTGCTCACTGAGAGGCAGCTTGCCAACATGTGCCCCTGTGCTGCCCTCAATGAGACTAACCTGTATAAATAAAGGTTGAATGAATGAATATGTGAGTTAATCTGTGTCAGAATGTTTTCAGGTATCTACAAAACTTCTAGAGAGAATACATGTTTCTGTACACACAAAAATGATTATTTAATTTAATTTAATTTGTATGGTTCTTTTGTGACTGTCTGTTGTAGGGGTGCAGGAAAAAATTGATTTCTTTAAAGAATCTAGATTCTTAGTCCTGGCGATTCAGAATCGATTCTAAAAGCCCCAAAATCGATTTTTTTTATTACCCTCACTAAACATTAATCAATATGTAAAAAAAAACTGAAGTCTGTATTTTATTTTGAGTTAAAGGTTAATGCACTATGGTAGGCTGAAGTCTGTTTACTTTTTTTATATATATATATATATATATATATATACTGTATATATATTGAATTATTTGTCTCTGATGGACTGGAGACCTGTCCAGGTGTCCCCCGCCTCTCGCACAGTGATGGCTGGACATGGACACCAGTGACCCCCGTGACTCTTAAAGGAAGAAGTGGGTAAAGATGATGGATGGATGAATTATTTGTTCCTAGATTTTTCTTTTTCTTTTATTGTTTTAGAGAAGTCCAGGCAACTAAGCTAACCTAATACTGGTAATTTAAGTTACAGAATTTAATGCATTCCTGTATAATTTGTTCCTATTTTTGGTATAAATATCAAATGATGCAAAAAATTTGATACAGTACAGAACCTAAAATTATTGTTTTAAATAAATGTTCCATTTGTTTACATTGTTGTTTAATATTCTCAGTTTAAAATTATTGTTTTAAATAAATGTTCCATTTGTTTCCATTGTTGCTTATTCTTTTCAGCGTGTCAGTTACAAAACTGAAACTAAATTTATGACCATTTTAATAGAAAAATAGTTTCTGAATCGAAAAATCAATTTTGAATCGAATCGTGACACCAATCATCGGAATCAAATCGATTCTCCAGACACTGAGAGATTAGCACCCCTAGTCTGTTGTCTCTTGTAAATGAGTCTCTGAGGCTCAATGGGATAAACCTGTAAAGGTTGAATTAATGGAGAAAAAAAACTGAAAAATTTAGTGAATAAAAATCTAACTTATAAAAATTTTGATTTTAGAACAAATGAGTGGTGATGTTCATTTTAACCAGGAAGAACTGATTTATAAAAAATATACAGGACAGAGCCTGTTTGACAATAAATGATAAATCAGGTGGCCATACAGCAGATCTTCCAAGCCTCATCCTTGGAAAGTGTTCACTTGTTCCAGGAAATACAAAAACGAGTTTGACCCGTTCCTAAAACCCATGTCTATGCTAATTCCCCTTGCAGCATGGTAATTTCACCATGGTGGCTCTTTTTCTCATATTTCAGAAGAATAACACAAGAGACCAAATGTGCGTGTACAAGGACACATTTATAAACTTTTTTTAAAATATCGATTTTAAAAAGCCTAAATTGTGATTGAAATTATATGGAAATGTTGTTTTTGTTTTTGAGCCACCAAAAAAACTCATAATGACCTTAAGCAGAGGTCAAAAGTTAGTATTTGATCTTGTTTTTCAGGCTCCCCTGCAGTCATGAATACAGCAGCAAAGTTACACTACTTCAGTCACAGTGGTCTGTAAAGAGGGTGTGGCTGGAATGCACCCCAAGATAATATCAGAAACTAACTGCTAAAGAAAAACATGTTTCAACAAGTGGCCCAGTTGTGAAAAAAGGAATCACAGTTTTTAAAGGTAATTATGATGTGATATAAATGAATATTAACGGAATTATAACACTGAGCTGTAAGTAAGGTCAGACATTTGGCTTGTGCAGTATTTATGAGAGTTCTCCAGAAAAATAACCTGATGCATGCTCAATAATCCAGGTAGAAAAATCTAAAAAAGCTAAGTCTGGTCCTCTGGACATTCAAA